>JAFBJY010000540.1:15000-130553 GCA_016801885.1 Toxotes chatareus | reverse complement strand
TTTAAGGTTGCAGTTATCAAACCTTTACTTAAAAGCCTTCTCTGGACTCTGACATTTTGGCAAACTATAGACCTATATCCAATCTCCCCTTTAATTCTAAAATTCTTGAAAAGGCTGTTGCAACTCAGTTGTGTGACCATCTACATAGGAGCGGTTTGTTTGAAGTTTTTCAGTCAGGATTTAGAGTTCATCATAGCACAGAGACAGCACTGGTGAAAGTTACCAACGACCTTCTTATAGCATCAGATAATGGACTAGTCTCTATACTTGTCCTGCTAGATCTTAGTGCTGCATTTGACACCATTGATCATAATATCCTATTGGATAGATTGGAACATGTTATTGGGATTAAAGGAACAGCACTAGGCTGGTTTAAATCATATCTATCAGATAGATACCAGTTTGTCCATGTTAATGATGATCCCTCCATATATACCAGAGTAAGTCATGGAGTTCCACAGGGTTCTGTGCTTGGACCGATACTGTTCACCTTATACATGCTTCCCTAGGCAATATTATCAGGAAGCATGGAATAAATTTCCATTGCTATCTGCGGATGATACCCAGCTATATTTATCTATGAAACCAGGCAGAAACAGATCAGTTAACCATACTTCAGGCATGTCTTAAAGACATAAAGGCCTGGATGACCTGTAACTTTCTTCTTCTGAATTCAGACAAAACTGAGGTTATTTTGTTTGGTCCCAAACACCTCAGAAACAGTTTATCTAATCATATAGTTACTCTGGATGGCATTAATTTAGCCTCCAGTACGACTGTGAGGAACCTTGGAGTTATTTTTGATCAGGATCTGTCCTTTAACTCACATATAAAACAAGTCTCTAGGACCGCCTTCTTTCACCTGCGCAATATCAGTAAGATTAGGAACATTCTGTGCATGAGTGATGCTGAAAAATTAGTCCATGCTTTTGTTACTTCTAGGCTGGACTACTGTAATTCCCTATTATCAGGATGTCCAGTTAACTATCTAAAAGCATCCAGCTGATCCAAAATGCTGCAGCGAGAGTACTGACTGGAATTAGCAAGAGAGATCACATTACTCCTGTACTAACTTCTCTTCATTGGCTTCCTGTAAAATCCAAATTGATTTTAAAATCCTTCTCCTTACATATAAGGCCCTCAATGGCCAGGCTCCTTCATATCTCAAAGAGCTGATAGTACCATATCATCCTAACAGATTGCTTCGTTCCCAGAATGCAGGTTTGCTTATGGTTCCCAAAAATCTCTAAAAAGTAGAATGGGAGGCCGAGCCTTTAGCTATCAGGCCCCTCTCCTATGGAACCAACTGCCAGTTTGGGTTAGGAAGCAGACACCCTCTCTAATTTTAAAAGCGAAGCTTAAAACCTTCTTGTTTGATAAAGCTTATAATTAGTTGTAGTTACAGTCCTAGTTATTTATTAAACTTATAGTTAGTCACAATTATCTCTATAGACACTGTTACAGTTAAGGATATAGCCCTTAGTAGGGCTGGCTCAGGCAACTGAATCATCCCCTAGTTATGCTGCTATAGGCCTAGGCTGCTGGGGGACATCCATGATTTACTGCACTTCTTCTTCTTTCTCTTTCTCTCCTCAGACCCACTCTCAAATCTATTAGCCTTTATTACATGTCATTAACTCTGTGTCCTCTCTGTCCCGTAGTCCTGTGTTTGTTTCTCTCTGGTCTCTCTTTCTCTGTACCTTACTGCAGGTACCTCTGGCTCCAGACTGCATGTCCTATGGTCCTGGCTCCACCCACCTGCTGCTGTTTATTGTTTACAATGATCTATTTCTAACATGTTTAATGTTCCGTTCTGCTACAGATAAATATTTGATTAATATTCTTTGCAAACTGTAATGTAAATAATTACCAGTCATGACAGCTTTTTTGCCTCTGTGCTCTGTTTCATAATTCTAATCTGCTGAGCACACATTATCCAATAACTGTTGACTAACTGTAATGTAAATACTGACCCACATTGTCTGTATTATGCTGCATGTCTTTCTCCCCTCTCCTCCATTCCTAGCTGTCCTATCTTCCTCCTTTTCCTCCTTTCACCCAGCCCGGCCATCGGCAGGAGGGTCCCCATCTGAGCCAGGTTCTGCTCAAGGTTTCTTCCTGTTAAAGGGGAGTTTTCCTTGCCACTGTCGCCTTAAGTGCTTGCTCTGGGGTCAGGCTCTGGGTCTCTGTAAAGCGCTTTGAGACAATTTTGATTGTGGAAGGCGCTATATAAATAAATTGAATTGAATTGAATTGAGAGTATAAAATACAGAGTATTCTCAAGCACGAGAAGCCTTGCAGGGAACATCTGAAAATCACCAAAAGTACATCATATTATACACAAGGGGTCGCACACCCATCTCAAGGACACCTCTGGGCATGATTGGGTATGTCCTTTTTTTCCCTTTGTTTAATTGATGCTGCTTCGATTGGTGTCAAACTATGTCAACCCATCTTTTTTCCTAGTAGAATTTGACAGGCTTTATCTCTGTTGGTGTTTTGCTTATCTCATGTGTACCGTGATTGTCCATTTCCCAACCATTAATTTCAATTCGTTAATTTTGTTTTTTTAATGGAATTCGAATTTCTTTGACGTTTAAAAAAAACTTTTAAGGCCAGCCTTAAAATTATCCTACACCAGTACCAGTGGCAAAGAAACCAGTTGTCTGCGTCGAATGACTACCGCCTGGCCCTTCACTATCACTGACAGATGAAGTGATTTGAATGACTCAAACCACACATCACAGCCAGCCTCCTTGCATCATTCGACCCTCCAGTTTGCATACTGTCCCAACTGCCCACAGAGGATGCAATATCCACCACCCTGCACTCAGTTGTCACTCATTTGGACCACAAAAACACCCACGCCAGAATCCTGCACACTGATTTCAGCTCATGCTTGACCATCATTCCACCCCGCCACATGTCTCTGGATCCAGGACTTCCGACCGAGAGACCACAGTCTGTTCGGGTGGGAAAAACATCTCCAAAACCCATAACACTGTTAATTGGTTCTCCCCAAGGGTGTGTACCAGTCCACCATTGTTTACACTGCTGACACACCACTGTGCAGCCAGAAATGAGGGGAACTGGATCACAAAGTTTGCAGATGACACCACAGTGGTGGGTAGATCACCTGGTGGACTGGTGCAGACTGAATAACCTGGTGCTGAACGTGGATAAGACCAAGGAAATGATCATCACTGCTGACTCCAGCCTGAGCACGCTTCCCCTCAAGAACAGGGGCCACCGTGGATTCAATTCAATTTTATTTATATAAGCGCTTCCACAATCAAAATTGTCTCAAAGCGCTTTAGAGACCCAGAACCTGACCCCAGAGCAAGCATTAAGGCCATAGTGGCAAGGAAAAACTCTCCTTTTAACAGGAAGAAACCTTGAGCAGAACAGGGTCATATGGGGACCCTCCTGCTGATGGCGGGGCTGGGTGAAAAGGAGGAGGAAAAGGAGGAAGATAGGACAGCTGGGAATAGAGGAGAGGGGAAGGACATGCAGCATATAAAACATGATACAAACAGGGTTGGGAGTGGACAATGTTAGAGGGCCAGCATTCAGATTACAGAACAGTTAGTGGATAATGTGTAAGCTCAGCAGATTATAGTTATGATAGGAAACAGAGCACCGAAGCAAAAAAGCTGTCATGATTGGTAATTATTTACATTACAGTTGGCATTGAATATTAATCCAAAATGTATCTGAAGCAGAGTGGAACATTACAGTAATGTGTTAGAAGGAAAAAGTAGATTGCCACACAGAGTAGAAAAAATGTTTTTCTAATGAAGGGAAAGATCAGTGAGCTTCAGCAGGTTGAAGGGAGTAATACATTATTTATGCTGAGAGTCACACATAGTTGTGTGTTGGAGTTGGCGAGCCCCATCTCAAACTCTCTGTTAATGCTTCCAGATGTGTGATCTGCCTCTTTACCCTGTAGACTACAGCTACTGAGAGGAGAGAGTCCACCAGGAGCCAGATGAGCACCAGCACCAACAGGGTAACACCTTCTTTTTACAGTCTGGGCAAAATGTGATCCTGTTAGATTTGTTATGAGCTTGTGCTGATTTGAAATCTGATTTTCAACATTATCTTTAGTTTAAGTGTTTAATAGCTAATGTTTGATGAGGGTAATTGTCATTAACCCAGTGATTCCACTGGTTACATATAAAAAATGTTCAAGTGTAAGATTGAAGGGAAAAACAACACTCACGTAGCACATGTGGCATAAACTGTAAATTTGTCGAGGATTAGTTGAAAAATAATAAAATAATTATTAATCATCACCCATCAAGTTCTACACTGATAATCACACAGTTATGACCTCAAGAAAAGACAAAGACGTTGTGGACAATGGACTTGTTTTGCTTGGCAGTGTACATTATTTTCCTTTTGATTTTAAATTGTTTTGTTTGATTTTAATTCAGAACAAATGGTCACTACTGAAGGTAACTAGAGGGATTCATGGAAAAATAGATTTTCCTATATTACTATACATACAGAGTTTATTTGCATTTAGTTTAAGGAGTCAGTGAGATATTAGATAGTAAATCGTTACAGACTGGCGATGTTTCCCAATTTCAGGATTGACATCCTGTCAGTTTAACTTGGTCCTGTCCAGTGTTGCTGCTTACGCCTCTGCTCTTTTTCCTCAGAGCTTTGTGTTGAATCCACTGATGTTACAGCAGCAGTCTGAGAGGACTTCTTATGGAACTAGTTTGGATCTGGTCCTTGACTTTCTCTGTGTCCATCTCTTGCAACAGGCTGCTGTACGCAGGGAGGAGACCGAGGGAGCAGGAGACCAGCCTGAGTCCCAGCCTCAGCCCTCCACCTCTGCTCCACAGGCTATGCAATTTACGCGTCCAGCAGGAGGTCAGTGTCAATAGATAAAGTGTTGGTTTTCACCTGCTTCCTGTCTTGTGTTGGCTGAAGCATTTTATCCTGGCTCAGTGGCTCACCACACACATTGTCCCACTCTACTGCAAAGCAGTCTAAAGGGTGTGTAGCTGATCCAGTGTGACCTTCCTTTCTCCTCCACTCTGTCTCTGTAAATGATCCAGCCCAGAGTCCTCCCAGCATGCCTGTGGCCCACGTCCAGCAGGATCACATCATGCACTTGTCCCTCTCTGGCCTCCGTCCCCAGCCTGGTGCTCTGCTACTGTCCTCTGCTTTTGATGCTGCACTGGAGTTTTTCATGTCCATGTCATGTTTATTTTCTTCGCACTTTCAGAAGAAAAGAAGAAAAATTGCATGTTAGTAAATTCTAGCTTAGTAAGTTTTCAACTATTTTTAGTATTTAGACAAGTTTTACTCTTTTTAGTATACAGAAAGTTTCTTGCTCTTTTAATGTGTGGGTACGGCTTAACTGTTTGTAGTATTTAGAGGTTTGAACCCTCAATAGTATTTATTGAAGCACCTTCTTTAAAACCTATTAAAAGAGAAAAAGGTTTCAACTCAGTCCTTCAAACTTTTATTTTCTTCACAGTCAAAAAAGGAAAGCTGAAACTAGTTTCATTTGTGAAGAGGAGCAATGAGGAGTTCAGGGCTTCCTGAGCAGAAGTAGGAAATGTTGCTATATTTGATTGTGTGTGAGAATTTAGTAGTTGAAGTCTAACCCAGTTAGGCAGTCAAACAAAAGGAAAATGAATTAGCTCTTTACTATGTATAGTGGTTTAGTACATCTAGTACTTAGTCCAGTATTAAGCTCAGTATTCCAAATTACAACTTCCATCACAGAGGTAAAAGGTTTTCTAGGAGGGTCTAGACAATATTCCAATTTCAACATCCACAGTTCATATGTCAGTATAATGACAGAAAATACCAATCAAAAGTGGCTACTGGGTTTTTTTGATGATTTTTTTGTTTTTCGACCCTACTTTTTTAGTTTATTTAGTAATTTTTTGTTTGATAAATTTCTCATTTTCCTTTAATCTTGAGGCCCTCTTTTAGGCTTTTTCAGTTGTATTTTTGCTCTCATTTTGCAGTTTTTATGTTGAGATGATGATATTAAGCATTTGACAAAGGTATTAATTTTTTTATGAATTTGAAAATTTCAGCATAACACTGAAAAACATTTTGCACTGTCTAGACAAATACTCACTTGCTGATCATGGAGCCCTCTTTAGGTCAAGCATTTACTACCATTAAAATCACTTTTTTTAAATTCTACCGCCACTGCAATCCAGAAATGTGAATCCTGTACTCTCTGTAACCCTGTCATTCAGAGATTCAGATCACCACCATATCCACCATTTCCCATATTTGCAGAGAGGCATTAGGGACATAATTACCTTATTTGAACTGATAGGATGTAACAGTGGCTAGAACAGGAATAAATTATTTCAACTAAAACTATTTTGGGTGTGTTCTATGGATGTCAGAGTCTGGTGCACTGGAAAAAACAAACTTGTAGGATTTACTTGATTTAATCTTTGTAAATACTAATTACATTTTTCAAGTAAATCAACTACTATAATGTTGGGTAAAATACTTCCTATTAAGAAAATTTACTTAAAAAAGGGAAGATTTTGAAAAATTATAAATGTTACATTTTAAGGCAAATGTACTTAAAATAAGGGAAGATTTTTTTAAAAATCAAGTAAATGTTACATTTTAAAGAAGTAAAATTTACTTAAAAAAGGGAAGATTTTAGAAAATCTAGTAAATACTACTTTTTTAAGCACGAAACAGTTTAATAAAAATTAAGTAAAGATTACTTCCAATTTTATAGATGGATTGTTGTGGTCTTTAAGTTTTTAAGTAAACTTAAATTATTATTTCCCATGAACTCATTTGAATTTAATAATTAAATTTAATTGTGTTTTGTTACACATTTTAGCTTACTGTAATTAAGTATAAGATGCAATGTTTAATATAATAATATTAAATTAATAATAATGTTTTTAATAATAATAAAAATATATATTAATATTTCATTGAATTATGAAAGTACACAATTACACATATTACAATTAAACTGTTTATTTTATAAACAACAGCTTCATTCTTTCACTCAACACATATACCACAGTGTCAGTTGTATTCTGACAATGTAACGCAGATAACTTGCATAGATAACCAAATGACAACGCTATCTCAAACTTGAAATAGTATGTTCAATATATTCCTTTGTGAAAATGTGTGTCACAACAAGGAGCGTGGAATCACATAAATGGCCAGTGGCATGGGCAAAACATTTGAACCACGTAAAACATATCAAGGAATATAAAACAAAAAGGAAAAAACAAAACAAAAGACAACAGCTGTTTGTTGATGAGCTCAAGTCATCAATTTTGCCTTCAAAGGCCTGGTGTGTAATTTTGGGAGAGCTTTACCCATCAAGCTCAAGGAATACTTTCTGAAAACACCTCAAAGGTATACTTCCGAGGCTCGGGATATGCAATATTCATAGCATAGATTGGGTCCCATTAATAAAACATGCCCTGGCAACACTGCCAACCTGCCGCATGACTTGGACTCAGAAGGATTGAGACATCATTGGTGCTCTCCATCGCGCCATGGATGACCAGTATTACATATTACCTGGCATCACAGTGGCTGGCCTCCCTTAAGTTTCCAAGAAAAGAGCAAAATAAATATTTTTTTCAATAATTGTTATGATGTACAGAATATACAGTGAAACATTAGAAATGTAAGCATAGCTTAATGATCCTTCTTACACAAAGACAAAATACTTTTAAAACTGTACCAAACTAGGTGCAAGATAGTTTCAAACTCCAGATATCTGTCATAAATCCTGTGCAATCACATAATACCATTTTCTTAAAAACACTTTCAAATATAAAATAGTTTCATGAAGATAACAAAAATTAAGCCACTCAGGCAATCTCAAATACCCCCCTCGCTTTCTCCCATGTAGAGAATCTAGGCTGGCGATGACACGGGTCCCGCCTCTCTCCTCAATGGTCTGGTTCTGTGAAAAGATTACAAAACTGTCAATGAGAACACAACAATATGTGTATACAGTAGTGGTTTGATCTGATTGTGGTATTAGTAGCGGTAGTAAATATCTGTTTACATTTGCCCTCTATATCAAAAAAGGTTAGACCTCCTCCTCCCCATACAATGTCAGGGGTACAGCTTTGGCCAGGGCTTTAATTCTTTTGTAATTCAGTTTTAGTATATTTTCTAGCTCTTTGAATTAGCTTCCTGTTTATCTGTTGTGTTTGCTGTTCCTAGTGAGTGCATTCTCTGTCCTGTCCCTTCATTAACCTGGTGAGCTCTTTTTTCCTTCCCCCCCTCCCTCCCTTGTTAGCTTAGGACCCCTGCTCTGACCTCTGCTTCTGTTTGAGGACCACGCACTGCTGGGACCCTCCTATGACCTCCTGGCTCGAACACGCCTGCTGTTTCCCTCTGAACATCGGCCACTTATTTTGAGAACTTTAGATTTCCATTTAGTATTAATAAAGACTTTGTGTTTTGACTACCTGCCTCTGTCTCACGCTAGTCCCCACACCAGAACCCTGACATACAATGTACAGTACTACTCGAAAATTAGAATATCCTGAAAAGTGCATGCGCTTCAGCTCAACTTAAAGTATGAAATATATATATAACATAGATAAATAATAAACAAATCAATATATTTTAAGCTTTTATCAGTGTGAGACACTTTGGCCTACAATACTTTTCTACAGTATTACAATTTTCTGAGTTTTTGGGTTGAGCTTGATATTGCAAAACTATAATCAGCAAAATTACAACAAAGAAATGCTTTGAGATATCTCTACTCTTGTTTGTACGGTCTATGAAATGTATTGGTTTCACCTTTTATGTCGAATTGGGTTGAATAAAACAACTTTTATTAATAATATTCTAATTTTCCAGTACTGTATATGTAAATACAAAAAAATTATAGCCGCAAAAATACACCAGAAATAATTTTTCAGATCATTATAATAAAACCAACTATTTTATGCGTAACCCAAAAAGTAGACTTTTAGGTCCCTGCAAAGTAAAGCCACACTTTACTTATTTATGTTCAAACCATCAGAGCACACAATACATAATAAAAAAAATTAAAAAACACTTTAATTCCATCAACTTATCAAGGTGTGGTCTTAGCTTGACCCCAATGACAATTGCCACCCCTTGCCCTTCATTAGTGAAATCAGTTTTGTGTATAGGAACCAGTCTATACAGAAAGCTCTGTCTATGACAATGTTGTTATTCGCCGAATTCTTCCTTTTGACTGAAATGACACAGTAACAAGTACAATTTCAAAGTAAAACAAATATTCAAAGTGTAAGCCTGTATGGGGCATAACTGGTACATTATTAATGTTGCAAGATGGGTTTATAGAAATACTACCCCAGATTCAGAAAACAGACCAGGCCATCTTTCTCTGAAGGCTTCAGCTGCTTGATCACAGCTGATTACCTAGCCTCGGTAGGAGAAGATGGCCATTCTTTTCTTTGATAACTTGATTTATTGCCTCTTCTTTCTCACTTCCAGAATAGTTTTGGTCTCTTTATTTCCAGAGAGTTGTCAAGCCTACCTGATGTGGAGGAAAGTTAACCTCCGCTTCTTTGGCTTCTTGCAATTTTTTTGGTGATTTTTTTCACCAGGGCTTCTTTCAGGAGTTAATCTCAAGCTCAGGACAAGATACTTCACACCGCTCTCATTTTTTGGAATCCAGAAGCTGGGCCACTTTGTACTTGAGACGCTGCTGCCACCCACAAACCTGAAAATGAGGTCCCAGGCTCCTGAAGGCACTGATGTTTTTCTATCAGAGCTTGCTAACTGAGAGTATTTGCAGACCAGTAGATAAGCAGTGAAGTTAAATATAACTGCAAGTTTTCTAGTATGTCAGAGTTCAAGCTTGGATTCTGAAGGAGAGACCCATCACTTTCTCTATAGGCCTTTTTTCCTGCTTGAAGGAGCATTTCAACTTTTATAAGGAGAAGGTTGGTATCACAAACTTTTGGCCATGGCTGTGACCTGTACTCTGGGGATTGTATAACATTGTGTCTGAGGAACTGACTATTGAGGAAGTACATCCAGAAAGGTTGATCCAGTTGGACAGGAGTGGAGTGAAGGGCAGGATCACTGCAGTAAACGGAGTACAATAGATTTGTCTGAACTAGCTTGATTGTGGCTCTTTGTCCTTGATCACATCCAAGATGTTGGGGAGGAAAATTGGTTATCAAAATCTTGTCCATGTACATAATTGTAAAGATCCCTTGAAGTTGAAAATGATCCTGTATGGCTTCTGTCAGCTTCTCAACAGTACGGGGGATTCCATCTGGTAGGACAAACTTATGAACTTGAGTTTCTTCAATAATACGAAGCTGAGAGAGGTGGACATCAAGGCCCTTGGAACACTGACCTGAAAGAAAGACAATAAAAGAATGAAACAAAGTTAGACTTTCTCTTCATAACAGTAAAGCATGGTCTCAATAGGATCAGAATAACACAATACATAATACAACCAGTGTTAAGATTATTTTGAAAGTAATTGGTTAAGAAGCATAAGTTATCTAGTTAAAAATGTAAGGTAAAATCTATTAAATTTAACAAAGTAATGTAACTAATTAGATTATCATTTTAATTACTTTTCTGACCATATTTACATTTTTAAAACCTTCAGCTTAGCCTTTCTACTTAACTTAGACTATATAATATGTGTTATTGACTATAAATCATTTAATCATTACACACATTTGGCCAACTAGTGCAAATGTAGTTCTTTAAAGGACTAAGCAAATAGTTTAGCTCTTTGTTGCTGTATAGCATAGCTGTTGTTGCTGTCTGACCAATCACAGTCCAAATGAACAGGAGAAACCAATCAGAAGGCTTCTCACAGGATGATGTCATGAACAAATATTCAATAAATTTGAGCTTTTGTGAAATGTCTAAATCAATGTAATTTAAAAGTGTAACTATGTAAATTTCAAAGAAACTGCAATTTACATAATTTTCTGAAGTATTGTAACTAATTACAAATACTTATTTTGTAAATTAAATTACTGTAATTACCACTACATGTAATTAGTTACTCCCCAACATCAATGCAACACTGTAGCACAATAACCCCTCAAACTACACATAATAATATAATAACAATAAAAAATCTTATATTTGTGCTACTTTACCTAATTCAACTGGGAGATGTGATGTCTTAGAGAACCATTCAAGGACCCTGTACAACATAGGTGGCCAAGGGTATAAGGCCAGGAGTTCTGACTGCTTCACTACTTTTAGGATATGGACTCCAGCTTGAAACATCTATGTTCCATGTACCATGCACTTGCAACTTCACTACAAAAATTAAGCTGTCACAAACAATTCATCGCTCTGTGAAATTTCTCAGCAAAATCAGGAAGCCCACCGTGGAGCCACATAACAAAAACTATGCCACATTGTAAATTGTGGCCATGAGACTGTAGGGTTGTTTGTCAAATGAACAACTGTCCTTGAATTAGGAATGTGTGTGTGTGAAAAATTTGTATGGTCTCATTTACAACCTCTACTTGGAACTCTTTGACAGCTTCGACAGTGAGATTGCAGGTTTTGTGATGTTAACCATGTAGATGGTGATGCAATCATGATTGATGCTTCGCTTAGCACTTTAAATGTTACTTAAAGCAGCCTGTCTGCCTCACTCACTTTAAAATTCAAAGTTAGCTGAACTCCCTCATAGTCCATAAGGACACCAGAGGGCCAAATGCTTTGATGGGAGTTGGGAAGCCCAAAAATGGTGTGTTTTTGAATCAGTCTTTCGGAGAAAACAGTGAGGAATCTATGCTTATGTTCATAATCAGACTATCCAAAAGACCAATGTCAATGGTGGTATAGGTGATACAACCAACTCAACAACATCTTTGAGCCATCACCAACTGCCATGCTTGTTCTCCCTCAGGCATATTGTGACCAATCAGGCGCGGAAGCAGCCTCTAGTGGGGCACCCAGCTGCATTACCCCCAACAGTCTTGGCGAAGGCAACGCTTATGTATCCCTTGTGGACTATTTGTCCTGGTCCTTCCACCTATATAAACTAAACATCCTATTGAGTTCTTTTTGCAAAGAGAAATATTCTTTTATCAAACATCCAAACACAATGCCAGTTCTAGAGGTATAATACCTCCAGTAAATCATGCACCAGCATCAGGGGGGTAACCTGTTGTCACATGAAATGATCAATATTTCAGCCTACTACAATGTCGCTTTAACCCGCGGGCTATGGGTGTTACTTAGCTAATGCCGATTAATATCCAACTGGTGCTGCTGTCTTGTTCTGTCAGGAACTACCCAGTCTCATCCCAAATCCGTGAATCGGGCCACCAAATTGGTAATCGGCAAATGGTATGACCCATTAAACTTTCTAATGAACCTCCAACTGAGTGGGCACCAAGGTTATCAGCAATCACAGCTGTATCACAGTGCCTTTACAACTTTTTCCAAAAACAGGACACAAAATACCATCTTCTTCAAAGCTTTTCAAATCCCTTTAATAAAGGTTCTAATACTCGAGGATAACCAAATTGCTTAACATCATCTGCCTTGTACAATACCGCCAAATAAATAGATGGTAATGTAGACCTTAAAACAGAAGAATATCGCCAAACCCAGTAGACCGTCACCTTGTGCTTTTTTGATGTTCCATGGATTGCAGATTTTAAATCCGCCACAATAGAGAAGTGGTAGAAATTCTCTTAAGTCCTCATCTGAGAAATTTGTTTTCCTGAAGTGGAATCAATTGTTCAGTATAATGACCAGGAAGCATAATGCTCAAGCACTCCTCAACACATTCTCTTGAATACTACTGTTGTCTAGAACTTGAGATATGACTTCAAATGGGCACATATTGGAATGTTTTTCTCTCTTTTGCATCAAGGATATACTCTGAAAAGGTTCAACAATAGAGAAGCGTTCCTTTAAGTAATTTATTTCTTTTTGGCATGTAAAGGAAAATCTTTCTTCTAAAAGGCTATACTGAGGGATTTAACTTGCAAAATGCTTTTTGACCAAATCTTGACCACCAATTCATCAAATACTCACAGTTATGGGATTTATAATGTATTATTAATAATGTTTTGATACAATTGCAGATGCTGAATGGGTACGAACTGAAGCCTTCGGGACAATCTCATCTATACATCTACTAGTCACATTAAAGCTGTTTGGATTTCAGCATCAGGTAATATGGGTGTGTGTGTGTGTGTGTGTGTGTGTGTGTGTGTGTTGACATCTTGAGGAAAAGAAGGATGAAGGAAAAGTTCTCACTCGGCAGCAGCTGTAGAATTTTATTATTATGATAATAATTACACCAATAAGAACCAGTTTGACTCCTGTCATTTCCAGGCTCTGTGTTTCAGTTCACCATTCACCATGTCAATGATGTACTTTGTTTCTTCTTACGATGACTTCTGAAAGTTTCTTTTTGAAGAGAGAGGAGAAAATTTTTCTGTCATTTTTCCTTTTTTCTCTCACAAAACCTTGTTTTAGTGATTTTCATGATTCAAAGAAAACACATTTTCAGGTCGGAGAAAATGAGGAACTGTTCCACTCATTTATCCAGAAGTTTCTATAGTAATGTGACTATTATTCTGTGTCTGTGACAGGAGGAGTTCAGTGAATTGATGTGACCCGCCTGTGCTCTTTTTCACTGCTCATTTTAATGAAGTATATTCCCTCTCCTCTGTATTAGATATTGATTGTAACTAGCTTACCACAACATCAAGCCAGTTGTACACCTGTATGTTTTTGTCTTCACCGTGGTTGATCCATCTGTCTTCCGTATTCATTCTCTCACCCTCGCCACTACAAACCACTACAACACACTAAACTGTAGTAAACTGTGAAAAGCAAATCCATTATGTGTAAACATAATGGCTGGATGTTCAGAGGAAACAGATTTTCTGAATAAAATGAGGTAATGAAGTTTATTAACAGCAGTGGAGGTGGGAGACTGGGGTTTGTATCCAGAGTCCACGGTGGTTAGGGTTTGCATTTACAGCTATTTAACAATACATTGCCAACTTGCATATGGCCTAATACAAATGTCCCACACACACATTTCATCAGAGAGACCAGCTCTGAAATAAGTCCAGCAGTGGAGACAGTCCAACAGGCTCCACATGTTTCTGCACTACCTACTATCACAGCGTTGAGAGGGAGACTGTACTGCTGTCAGCTGTACCATCAGCCTCTGAGGCTGCTCTGCTCTCAGTCACAGCCACTGCTACTGGGTATTACTGAAGTGACTGTCAGCCTGGCTCAGCTCCACTCATCACTAACTTCATTTAGAGCAAACAGCCTGCTGTAACAGGAAGCAGCAGAGTTTCAGAGGCTTCGCCGTGAGGAGCAGACTCTGTCATGTCAGGTGTTTTCAGGAAGGACGTCACTTCACAGACCTCACAACTCGAGTCAGCATCAGACGGACACTCGCACAATAAACATCCATGGTAGCTGGAATTCTCCCCTCCCAGCTCCGGTGTTTCCAGGAAACGCCAGGATATGAAATGAAAAGAGTAAAACGATCCTTGCCTTGAAATCCAAAGAGGAAAGGATTTGGCGGGGATCTGCACGGTGTGTATCCAGAAGTAAAGCATGGTGTCCTTTAATCAGCTGCAAAGCCCAAAACCAGCGGTTCATTTCAGGAAGAGAAAGCGCTGCAGATGAAGCTGAGCGGAGGAAGAAATCCCAGTGTGAACGCTGGCTGATGAAATTCACAAGAGCTGAGACTCTGTCGCTGCTTCTTCTGCTGCTTACACGGACATTGAAGGACCCCTACCGGAACTTTTATCAAGAGAGGAAGAGACTGTGTCTGTGTGTCCTCTGTCTCTGTCCCTGCCTCTGTGTTATATGTCAGAGTTCAAAGTGAAGAAGTCTAGCTAGTGCAAACAAGCTTTGGTGGCTAGCAGGTTTATTCCACTTAGTTCTTGTCAGAGCCATTGAAGCTGTTTCTTTTTACTTTTTTATTCTTCCCCTCGAGCTGCAGTGAGAACATCTACAGAAGAAACATTATTATTATTATTTACTGTTCACAAAGAAGCAAACATGTATACTTTGTTCTAACACAACTTTTTATTTCCACTGTCACAGGATAGAAAAGGACAAAGAACTTCACAGATAAAAGTGCACATTTGTCCACCTGCTGCTGTTTCCATAATGTCTCTTTCCTAATTTTAGGCCTAGAAGAAGGAAGAAAATTGTTTATTATAACACAGCAAGGAGAAGCAGCAAAGGTTAGATGAATCCCATCAGCAAAGGATGGTGTGTGTGTGTGTCTTCATATTTTTAGGTTCTTCAAAGTCTAGAAACAGACTTAACCTGAGAAACCTCCTCTGTCAGAACATGTTCCTCTCAGATTGTATTTTCTCCTAGAGAGAAAATTCAGATTCATTTTACAGAGTTCAGTCCACCATGTCCACTGCTGAGTTCAAAGCTCCCTGACCCTAAGAGCCTTGTTTCATAATTCATTTCCAGCCCACAGTGTTTCTGTCCTCCAGCAAACCTTTGGATGTCAGTGTCAAGCTAATGCTGGTGAATCTGAGGCTGTGTTGACTGAGAGAAGAAGCTGTGAGATCTTTAGACCCTGAGGACTCACTCTGGACTGGATTTGATAGGATGCTCCACAAATAAAAGTGCTTCTCCACTCAACTAACTACTACTCCTCATAGGGACTGTCTGCAGGAACTGAAGCTGCTTTTGGTCAAAGAGAGATAGTCTATGTATTCACTGTTCACTCAGACCATTCAGGCTGGGTTGGTAATTCAGTAACAAGGACAGCAGCAGCTTCAGGCGTCCTTCACTCACTATGGCAGCAGGAGAAGAAGCAAGGACATTTAGCAGCCACAGATTTGTTCCATGCTGCTTACACACCAATTGTTCTCACACTTGTAGAACTAATTACTTACTTTTTTCTTGTAATTAATGTGACTGACTCAGAGACTAACAGAACATTTACTCCAAGCAGCAGTTACTCCATCAGTATAGAGTCTCATTATTCAGTCACCGTGTAACAGGACGGAGTCAGACACACTCAGCAGCAGAGGACAGAATCATCTTCCTGATCCATCCTGTCTGTCTCATCCACATCCTGAAGACTTTCTGTTTGTCAATAATCCAACCATCATAAATGACTGGCTCCAGTGTGACCTGGGCCTTACCTCAGGCAGATGATGACATATTACGATTCTATTCCAAGTTCCTGAGCATAAGGAGGAAGTGGCACACATGACGTGTGAGGGAGGCCATGACCCACTTGTCCCACATTGTCCTGATGGCAGCTAGCTTGGGCAGACACATGCAAAACTCACACACACTAACAGGCCCAGACAGGTGGAGGAAAGAGTGAAGGCACACAGGACCTGCAGTTTCATTAGGGTCCTGGGTCCAGTGGACCCAAACATCCTGTATGTAATATAAATGTCGGGGAGGTATAGTGTGGAAAATCATTTTCTTTGATAAAAATGAAAACGGGTCCCACAGACTCAACACCACACAAGGGTTAGCAAAACATCTAGGTCATTGATTACTTTCTAGAAACATTGTTCTCAGTGTAATCAAGCTATTCAGAGAGGATTTCTATTTTCTTTATCAAAAGTCATTTTGGGAGGTGTAGGTGTAATGTGGGGTACACAATGCCCAGTGCCCCCAGAGTATAAAATACAGAGTATTCTCAAGCACGAGAAGCCTTGCAGGGAACATCTGAAAATCACCAAAAGTACATCATATTATACACAAGGGGTCGCACACCCATCTCAAGGACACCTCTGGGCATGATTGGGTATGTCCTTTTTTTCCCTTTGTTTAATTGATGCTGCTTCGATTGGTGTCAAACTATGTCAACCCATCTTTTTTCCTAGTAGAATTTGACAGGCTTTATCTCTGTTGGTGTTTTGCTTATCTCATGTGTACCGTGATTGTCCATTTCCCAACCATTAATTTCAATTCGTTAATTTTGTTTTTTTAATGGAATTCGAATTTCTTTGACGTTTAAAAAAAACTTTTAAGGCCAGCCTTAAAATTATCCTACACCAGTACCAGTGGCAAAGAAACCAGTTGTCTGCGTCGAATGACTACCGCCTGGCCCTTCACTATCACTGACAGATGAAGTGATTTGAATGACTCAAACCACACATCACAGCCAGCCTCCTTGCATCATTCGACCCTCCAGTTTGCATACTGTCCCAACTGCCCACAGAGGATGCAATATCCACCACCCTGCACTCAGTTGTCACTCATTTGGACCACAAAAACACCCACGCCAGAATCCTGCACACTGATTTCAGCTCATGCTTGACCATCATTCCACCCCGCCACATGTCTCTGGATCCAGGACTTCCGACCGAGAGACCACAGTCTGTTCGGGTGGGAAAAACATCTCCAAAACCCATAACACTGTTAATTGGTTCTCCCCAAGGGTGTGTACCAGTCCACCATTGTTTACACTGCTGACACACCACTGTGCAGCCAGAAATGAGGGGAACTGGATCACAAAGTTTGCAGATGACACCACAGTGGTGGGTAGATCACCTGGTGGACTGGTGCAGACTGAATAACCTGGTGCTGAACGTGGATAAGACCAAGGAAATGATCATCACTGCTGACTCCAGCCTGAGCACGCTTCCCCTCAAGAACAGGGGCCACCGTGGAGAGTGTAGAGAACATCAGATTCCTAGGAGTGCAGATTCACAGGGGACCTGTGCTGGAAGAAGAACACCTCAGGCTGATAACAAGCGGCCCAGCAGAGACGTGCCCCTGAGGAGGCTGGTCAATTCAATTCAATTTATTTATATAGCGCCTTCCACAATCAAATTGTCTCAAAGCTTTTACAGAGACCCAGAGCCTGACCCCAGAGCAAGCACTTAAGGCGACAGTGGCAAGGAAAACCCCTTTAACAGGAAGAAACCTTGAGCAGAACCTGGCTCAGATGGGGGACCCTCCTGCCGATGGCCGGGCTGGGTGAAAGGAGGAAAAGGAGGAAGATAGGACAGCTAGGAATGGAGGAGAGGGGGAGAAAGACATGCAGCGCCCAGCTGTCAACTCTGGTTGTTGCTTTTAAAGCAAAACACATTCAGTGTTAGCTTGTTTAAACTTCTAGGGAAAAATTAACCGTATATTACACACAGGTTTGCATTCATCCTCCACCTTCAGTAAATTGCTGCTTTAAAGATACAGTAGTTTTCACTTTGAGCTGACATTTTCTGCAGATGAACCCACATTCATTATTTTATTACCAGTGTATAAGTCATCACTTTTTATGTTGTTGTTTCTGTACTGTAAAAGTTTTAATGTGATATTACAGCAATGAATAAAGAAATAAGCAGATAAATTAGGGAAAGGAAAGAGGAAAAAGTAGATTGCCACACAGAGTAGAAAAAATGTTTTTCTAATGAAGGGAAAGATCAGTGAGCTTCAGCAGGTTGAAGGGAGTAATACATTATTTATGCTGAGAGTCACACATAGTTGTGTGTTGGAGTTGGCGAGCCCCATCTCAAACTCTCTGTTAATGCTTCCAGATGTGTGATCTGCCTCTTTACCCTGTAGACTACAGCTACTGAGAGGAGAGAGTCCACCAGGAGCCAGATGAGCACCAGCACCAACAGGGTAACACCTTCTTTTTACAGTCTGGGCAAAATGTGATCCTGTTAGATTTGTTATGAGCTTGTGCTGATTTGAAATCTGATTTTCAACATTATCTTTAGTTTAAGTGTTTAATAGCTAATGTTTGATGAGGGTAATTGTCATTAACCCAGTGATTCCACTGGTTACATATAAAAAATGTTCAAGTGTAAGATTGAAGGGAAAAACAACACTCACGTAGCACATGTGGCATAAACTGTAAATTTGTCGAGGATTAGTTGAAAAATAATAAAATAATTATTAATCATCACCCATCAAGTTCTACACTGATAATCACACAGTTATGACCTCAAGAAAAGACAAAGACGTTGTGGACAATGGACTTGTTTTGCTTGGCAGTGTACATTATTTTCCTTTTGATTTTAAATTGTTTTGTTTGATTTTAATTCAGAACAAATGGTCACTACTGAAGGTAACTAGAGGGATTCATGGAAAAATAGATTTTCCTATATTACTATACATACAGAGTTTATTTGCATTTAGTTTAAGGAGTCAGTGAGATATTAGATAGTAAATCGTTACAGACTGGCGATGTTTCCCAATTTCAGGATTGACATCCTGTCAGTTTAACTTGGTCCTGTCCAGTGTTGCTGCTTACGCCTCTGCTCTTTTTCCTCAGAGCTTTGTGTTGAATCCACTGATGTTACAGCAGCAGTCTGAGAGGACTTCTTATGGAACTAGTTTGGATCTGGTCCTTGACTTTCTCTGTGTCCATCTCTTGCAACAGGCTGCTGTACGCAGGGAGGAGACCGAGGGAGCAGGAGACCAGCCTGAGTCCCAGCCTCAGCCCTCCACCTCTGCTCCACAGGCTATGCAATTTACGCGTCCAGCAGGAGGTCAGTGTCAATAGATAAAGTGTTGGTTTTCACCTGCTTCCTGTCTTGTGTTGGCTGAAGCATTTTATCCTGGCTCAGTGGCTCACCACACACATTGTCCCACTCTACTGCAAAGCAGTCTAAAGGGTGTGTAGCTGATCCAGTGTGACCTTCCTTTCTCCTCCACTCTGTCTCTGTAAATGATCCAGCCCAGAGTCCTCCCAGCATGCCTGTGGCCCACGTCCAGCAGGATCACATCATGCACTTGTCCCTCTCTGGCCTCCGTCCCCAGCCTGGTGCTCTGCTACTGTCCTCTGCTTTTGATGCTGCACTGGAGTTTTTCATGTCCATGTCATGTTTATTTTCTTCGCACTTTCAGAAGAAAAGAAGAAAAATTGCATGTTAGTAAATTCTAGCTTAGTAAGTTTTCAACTATTTTTAGTATTTAGACAAGTTTTACTCTTTTTAGTATACAGAAAGTTTCTTGCTCTTTTAATGTGTGGGTACGGCTTAACTGTTTGTAGTATTTAGAGGTTTGAACCCTCAATAGTATTTATTGAAGCACCTTCTTTAAAACCTATTAAAAGAGAAAAAGGTTTCAACTCAGTCCTTCAAACTTTTATTTTCTTCACAGTCAAAAAAGGAAAGCTGAAACTAGTTTCATTTGTGAAGAGGAGCAATGAGGAGTTCAGGGCTTCCTGAGCAGAAGTAGGAAATGTTGCTATATTTGATTGTGTGTGAGAATTTAGTAGTTGAAGTCTAACCCAGTTAGGCAGTCAAACAAAAGGAAAATGAATTAGCTCTTTACTATGTATAGTGGTTTAGTACATCTAGTACTTAGTCCAGTATTAAGCTCAGTATTCCAAATTACAACTTCCATCACAGAGGTAAAAGGTTTTCTAGGAGGGTCTAGACAATATTCCAATTTCAACATCCACAGTTCATATGTCAGTATAATGACAGAAAATACCAATCAAAAGTGGCTACTGGGTTTTTTTGATGATTTTTTTGTTTTTCGACCCTACTTTTTTAGTTTATTTAGTAATTTTTTGTTTGATAAATTTCTCATTTTCCTTTAATCTTGAGGCCCTCTTTTAGGCTTTTTCAGTTGTATTTTTGCTCTCATTTTGCAGTTTTTATGTTGAGATGATGATATTAAGCATTTGACAAAGGTATTAATTTTTTTATGAATTTGAAAATTTCAGCATAACACTGAAAAACATTTTGCACTGTCTAGACAAATACTCACTTGCTGATCATGGAGCCCTCTTTAGGTCAAGCATTTACTACCATTAAAATCACTTTTTTTAAATTCTACCGCCACTGCAATCCAGAAATGTGAATCCTGTACTCTCTGTAACCCTGTCATTCAGAGATTCAGATCACCACCATATCCACCATTTCCCATATTTGCAGAGAGGCATTAGGGACATAATTACCTTATTTGAACTGATAGGATGTAACAGTGGCTAGAACAGGAATAAATTATTTCAACTAAAACTATTTTGGGTGTGTTCTATGGATGTCAGAGTCTGGTGCACTGGAAAAAACAAACTTGTAGGATTTACTTGATTTAATCTTTGTAAATACTAATTACATTTTTCAAGTAAATCAACTACTATAATGTTGGGTAAAATACTTCCTATTAAGAAAATTTACTTAAAAAAGGGAAGATTTTGAAAAATTATAAATGTTACATTTTAAGGCAAATGTACTTAAAATAAGGGAAGATTTTTTTAAAAATCAAGTAAATGTTACATTTTAAAGAAGTAAAATTTACTTAAAAAAGGGAAGATTTTAGAAAATCTAGTAAATACTACTTTTTTAAGCACGAAACAGTTTAATAAAAATTAAGTAAAGATTACTTCCAATTTTATAGATGGATTGTTGTGGTCTTTAAGTTTTTAAGTAAACTTAAATTATTATTTCCCATGAACTCATTTGAATTTAATAATTAAATTTAATTGTGTTTTGTTACACATTTTAGCTTACTGTAATTAAGTATAAGATGCAATGTTTAATATAATAATATTAAATTAATAATAATGTTTTTAATAATAATAAAAATATATATTAATATTTCATTGAATTATGAAAGTACACAATTACACATATTACAATTAAACTGTTTATTTTATAAACAACAGCTTCATTCTTTCACTCAACACATATACCACAGTGTCAGTTGTATTCTGACAATGTAACGCAGATAACTTGCATAGATAACCAAATGACAACGCTATCTCAAACTTGAAATAGTATGTTCAATATATTCCTTTGTGAAAATGTGTGTCACAACAAGGAGCGTGGAATCACATAAATGGCCAGTGGCATGGGCAAAACATTTGAACCACGTAAAACATATCAAGGAATATAAAACAAAAAGGAAAAAACAAAACAAAAGACAACAGCTGTTTGTTGATGAGCTCAAGTCATCAATTTTGCCTTCAAAGGCCTGGTGTGTAATTTTGGGAGAGCTTTACCCATCAAGCTCAAGGAATACTTTCTGAAAACACCTCAAAGGTATACTTCCGAGGCTCGGGATATGCAATATTCATAGCATAGATTGGGTCCCATTAATAAAACATGCCCTGGCAACACTGCCAACCTGCCGCATGACTTGGACTCAGAAGGATTGAGACATCATTGGTGCTCTCCATCGCGCCATGGATGACCAGTATTACATATTACCTGGCATCACAGTGGCTGGCCTCCCTTAAGTTTCCAAGAAAAGAGCAAAATAAATATTTTTTTCAATAATTGTTATGATGTACAGAATATACAGTGAAACATTAGAAATGTAAGCATAGCTTAATGATCCTTCTTACACAAAGACAAAATACTTTTAAAACTGTACCAAACTAGGTGCAAGATAGTTTCAAACTCCAGATATCTGTCATAAATCCTGTGCAATCACATAATACCATTTTCTTAAAAACACTTTCAAATATAAAATAGTTTCATGAAGATAACAAAAATTAAGCCACTCAGGCAATCTCAAATACCCCCCTCGCTTTCTCCCATGTAGAGAATCTAGGCTGGCGATGACACGGGTCCCGCCTCTCTCCTCAATGGTCTGGTTCTGTGAAAAGATTACAAAACTGTCAATGAGAACACAACAATATGTGTATACAGTAGTGGTTTGATCTGATTGTGGTATTAGTAGCGGTAGTAAATATCTGTTTACATTTGCCCTCTATATCAAAAAAGGTTAGACCTCCTCCTCCCCATACAATGTCAGGGGTACAGCTTTGGCCAGGGCTTTAATTCTTTTGTAATTCAGTTTTAGTATATTTTCTAGCTCTTTGAATTAGCTTCCTGTTTATCTGTTGTGTTTGCTGTTCCTAGTGAGTGCATTCTCTGTCCTGTCCCTTCATTAACCTGGTGAGCTCTTTTTTCCTTCCCCCCCTCCCTCCCTTGTTAGCTTAGGACCCCTGCTCTGACCTCTGCTTCTGTTTGAGGACCACGCACTGCTGGGACCCTCCTATGACCTCCTGGCTCGAACACGCCTGCTGTTTCCCTCTGAACATCGGCCACTTATTTTGAGAACTTTAGATTTCCATTTAGTATTAATAAAGACTTTGTGTTTTGACTACCTGCCTCTGTCTCACGCTAGTCCCCACACCAGAACCCTGACATACAATGTACAGTACTACTCGAAAATTAGAATATCCTGAAAAGTGCATGCGCTTCAGCTCAACTTAAAGTATGAAATATATATATAACATAGATAAATAATAAACAAATCAATATATTTTAAGCTTTTATCAGTGTGAGACACTTTGGCCTACAATACTTTTCTACAGTATTACAATTTTCTGAGTTTTTGGGTTGAGCTTGATATTGCAAAACTATAATCAGCAAAATTACAACAAAGAAATGCTTTGAGATATCTCTACTCTTGTTTGTACGGTCTATGAAATGTATTGGTTTCACCTTTTATGTCGAATTGGGTTGAATAAAACAACTTTTATTAATAATATTCTAATTTTCCAGTACTGTATATGTAAATACAAAAAAATTATAGCCGCAAAAATACACCAGAAATAATTTTTCAGATCATTATAATAAAACCAACTATTTTATGCGTAACCCAAAAAGTAGACTTTTAGGTCCCTGCAAAGTAAAGCCACACTTTACTTATTTATGTTCAAACCATCAGAGCACACAATACATAATAAAAAAAATTAAAAAACACTTTAATTCCATCAACTTATCAAGGTGTGGTCTTAGCTTGACCCCAATGACAATTGCCACCCCTTGCCCTTCATTAGTGAAATCAGTTTTGTGTATAGGAACCAGTCTATACAGAAAGCTCTGTCTATGACAATGTTGTTATTCGCCGAATTCTTCCTTTTGACTGAAATGACACAGTAACAAGTACAATTTCAAAGTAAAACAAATATTCAAAGTGTAAGCCTGTATGGGGCATAACTGGTACATTATTAATGTTGCAAGATGGGTTTATAGAAATACTACCCCAGATTCAGAAAACAGACCAGGCCATCTTTCTCTGAAGGCTTCAGCTGCTTGATCACAGCTGATTACCTAGCCTCGGTAGGAGAAGATGGCCATTCTTTTCTTTGATAACTTGATTTATTGCCTCTTCTTTCTCACTTCCAGAATAGTTTTGGTCTCTTTATTTCCAGAGAGTTGTCAAGCCTACCTGATGTGGAGGAAAGTTAACCTCCGCTTCTTTGGCTTCTTGCAATTTTTTTGGTGATTTTTTTCACCAGGGCTTCTTTCAGGAGTTAATCTCAAGCTCAGGACAAGATACTTCACACCGCTCTCATTTTTTGGAATCCAGAAGCTGGGCCACTTTGTACTTGAGACGCTGCTGCCACCCACAAACCTGAAAATGAGGTCCCAGGCTCCTGAAGGCACTGATGTTTTTCTATCAGAGCTTGCTAACTGAGAGTATTTGCAGACCAGTAGATAAGCAGTGAAGTTAAATATAACTGCAAGTTTTCTAGTATGTCAGAGTTCAAGCTTGGATTCTGAAGGAGAGACCCATCACTTTCTCTATAGGCCTTTTTTCCTGCTTGAAGGAGCATTTCAACTTTTATAAGGAGAAGGTTGGTATCACAAACTTTTGGCCATGGCTGTGACCTGTACTCTGGGGATTGTATAACATTGTGTCTGAGGAACTGACTATTGAGGAAGTACATCCAGAAAGGTTGATCCAGTTGGACAGGAGTGGAGTGAAGGGCAGGATCACTGCAGTAAACGGAGTACAATAGATTTGTCTGAACTAGCTTGATTGTGGCTCTTTGTCCTTGATCACATCCAAGATGTTGGGGAGGAAAATTGGTTATCAAAATCTTGTCCATGTACATAATTGTAAAGATCCCTTGAAGTTGAAAATGATCCTGTATGGCTTCTGTCAGCTTCTCAACAGTACGGGGGATTCCATCTGGTAGGACAAACTTATGAACTTGAGTTTCTTCAATAATACGAAGCTGAGAGAGGTGGACATCAAGGCCCTTGGAACACTGACCTGAAAGAAAGACAATAAAAGAATGAAACAAAGTTAGACTTTCTCTTCATAACAGTAAAGCATGGTCTCAATAGGATCAGAATAACACAATACATAATACAACCAGTGTTAAGATTATTTTGAAAGTAATTGGTTAAGAAGCATAAGTTATCTAGTTAAAAATGTAAGGTAAAATCTATTAAATTTAACAAAGTAATGTAACTAATTAGATTATCATTTTAATTACTTTTCTGACCATATTTACATTTTTAAAACCTTCAGCTTAGCCTTTCTACTTAACTTAGACTATATAATATGTGTTATTGACTATAAATCATTTAATCATTACACACATTTGGCCAACTAGTGCAAATGTAGTTCTTTAAAGGACTAAGCAAATAGTTTAGCTCTTTGTTGCTGTATAGCATAGCTGTTGTTGCTGTCTGACCAATCACAGTCCAAATGAACAGGAGAAACCAATCAGAAGGCTTCTCACAGGATGATGTCATGAACAAATATTCAATAAATTTGAGCTTTTGTGAAATGTCTAAATCAATGTAATTTAAAAGTGTAACTATGTAAATTTCAAAGAAACTGCAATTTACATAATTTTCTGAAGTATTGTAACTAATTACAAATACTTATTTTGTAAATTAAATTACTGTAATTACCACTACATGTAATTAGTTACTCCCCAACATCAATGCAACACTGTAGCACAATAACCCCTCAAACTACACATAATAATATAATAACAATAAAAAATCTTATATTTGTGCTACTTTACCTAATTCAACTGGGAGATGTGATGTCTTAGAGAACCATTCAAGGACCCTGTACAACATAGGTGGCCAAGGGTATAAGGCCAGGAGTTCTGACTGCTTCACTACTTTTAGGATATGGACTCCAGCTTGAAACATCTATGTTCCATGTACCATGCACTTGCAACTTCACTACAAAAATTAAGCTGTCACAAACAATTCATCGCTCTGTGAAATTTCTCAGCAAAATCAGGAAGCCCACCGTGGAGCCACATAACAAAAACTATGCCACATTGTAAATTGTGGCCATGAGACTGTAGGGTTGTTTGTCAAATGAACAACTGTCCTTGAATTAGGAATGTGTGTGTGTGAAAAATTTGTATGGTCTCATTTACAACCTCTACTTGGAACTCTTTGACAGCTTCGACAGTGAGATTGCAGGTTTTGTGATGTTAACCATGTAGATGGTGATGCAATCATGATTGATGCTTCGCTTAGCACTTTAAATGTTACTTAAAGCAGCCTGTCTGCCTCACTCACTTTAAAATTCAAAGTTAGCTGAACTCCCTCATAGTCCATAAGGACACCAGAGGGCCAAATGCTTTGATGGGAGTTGGGAAGCCCAAAAATGGTGTGTTTTTGAATCAGTCTTTCGGAGAAAACAGTGAGGAATCTATGCTTATGTTCATAATCAGACTATCCAAAAGACCAATGTCAATGGTGGTATAGGTGATACAACCAACTCAACAACATCTTTGAGCCATCACCAACTGCCATGCTTGTTCTCCCTCAGGCATATTGTGACCAATCAGGCGCGGAAGCAGCCTCTAGTGGGAGAGAGAATAGAGTACACCCTTCTGTCAAGATAATTTATGACCCCCGATCCCCCCAAGTTGACCGCCAGTTGACCCCCCTCCCTTCCCGCCACAGGACCCACGTGACCCCTGCCCCTAGTCTGACGTCACACACACCTCCCCTTGGTCCACGCCCCCTGGGAAAACCCCTCATCATCCCTCCCTCCCCTCAGCAAAACAAGATGGTGTCAAATAAATAGAAATAAATAAGTATGCTTTATGGAAACATGGAATATTTCATGGGAACATGGGATGCTTTATGCAAACATGATCTGTAGATGCTCCTGTGTGCCACGGTCCTCCTCCTCCCCTTTGCAGAATATTTGATGGCTCGCATCTGCAGAAAATAACACAAACACTCACAGAGTTTCAGGTCAGGAGGTCCGCCATGGTATGGGAAAAATGCTTTTACCTCTACTTTGTGTCTCTAAAATACTTATTTACAACATGGGTCTGTTGTCTTTCCTCTATTTTAAGTTGTCATTACATCAGAAATGTGAGAAAATGACTCCTTCTCCTCCACTTCCCAAATCCCACTTCCACCTGAAGAAACAAACACAAACATTCACAGAGTTTCAGGTCAAAAGGTCCTCTAAGGTATGGAAAAAAAAAACGGTGTTACCTTCACTTTGTGTCTCTAAAATACTTATTTACAACAGGGGTCTGTTGTATTTCCTCTACTTTATGTCTCTAAAATGCGTATTGACAACGGATCTGTTGTTTTTCAGGCGCATCACAAAAAAAAAAAAGAAAGAAAAACGAAAGGTATAAAATGTGTAGGTGAGAAAATAACACCAGTACGTAGGGATCAGACTGCGCCGGCAAGAGGAGTCGTGGTATGAATACGAATTTATCCGCTCGATCCTGTCACTTTTTAAAAACTACAGAGTAACTAAATATAACATTTTATTTATCTTAGAGATTACCGTTTGCGCCGAAATACACTCTCCTCCGCCTGGAAACTTGTTTTCCGGTAAGTCTCCGCAGAGCAGCTATACATTTAAACGATTAATTTTGAAATCATTTAACGAAGGTTTCCCTTGTTAAAAGTGACTTCAGAGGAGCTGGAGGACCTCCACTTTACGCAGTCAGACTACGGTAAGAAACAATGAGCGATTGGTAGCCGCAATAAAGAGCCGTAGACGGGTCACTGATGACAAAATACTTACAGATTTAATAGACCGCGCTGAGCGGTGTTTCGGGACCTCTGACACATCTGCCGAAGTGTGCGGAGGAGACAGCGGGGACGAGGATTTTGTGCCGACCGTCCGTCCGTCTAGAAACCGCCTGAGACGTCGCACCCGTGTTAAGTGTCAACATCAGCCTGATCTCGGTTCGACCCGGCCTCCGAAAACATCCTGCCAGAAGTTCCGGAAAGAGAGTCCGAAGACGCTCCTGCTGTAACGGGTAAGTCTTTATTTTAATTTTTTCAAAGTCTGAAAGAAACGCCGCTGTCGGTTCGCCTCCTCTTTTCTGCCGCTCAAAATTTGAAATGAAAGCCGATAGGAAGTGAGGTCGAGCGAGCGAGGGGGCGTACCCGTCAGAATCTTCCGGTGATGTTTTTAGAGAACAGCGCCGCCCTAGACGTCGGCGGAGTACTGTGTAACTTAATGACAATACGTTTAAAGAGTAACTTCCTCCTATACATTTTAAAAAGTAAATGAATTGAAATAATGAGTGTCTACAGAATTTCAACCTGCCCCTCTGGAGGATTTACCTCCTGAAAACATCCAACCAGTGAGAGAAATAACGGGTAAGTTTTAACGAAAATAAAGACGGTAGATTTAAAAAATTTGAACCAAGAGGAGTCTTTTATCATTAAAAATAATATGATGATTCGTATGCCTGTCTACAGAGCCTCAGTACTGTGTAACTTAATGAGAATACGTTTAAAGAGTAACTTCCTCCTATACATTTTAAAAAAGTAATTGAAATAATGATTCAATTATTGTGTGTCTACAGAATTTCAACCTGCCCCTCTGGAGGATTTACCTCCTGAAAACATCCAGCCAGTGAGAGAAATAACGGGTAAGTTTGAACGAAAAATAAAGACGGTAGATTTAAAAAATTTGAACCAAGAGGAGTCTTTTATCATTAAAAATAATATGATGATTCGTGCGTCTGTCTACAGAGCCTCAACCTGCCAAAGAGCAACCTGCTGCTGATACATCAGACAAACGGTTGAAGATCTGGGAGCCTGTGCAATTTAGAGGAAGATTTCAGCCTCACGGCTCCGGTTCCGGCTCCGGTTCCGGTTCTGGTTCCCGTCCCCGCTTCCAGCATTCACGACGTCGGAGGAGGGTACGCAGGGATCATAGAGCGCCTCCCACTGTGGTGAATATCAATATCAATAGCGGTGTATTCCACTTCCACTCTGGTTTTTTTTTTTGAAAATAGAAATGGATAAAGAGTTCATAGCAGTTCCTGTAGAGTTAGAAGAAATTGTAGAAGAACTGAATAACCTTCCACCTGTTGCTGAAATAAATGTTACAAATTCTGGTGCAGAGAATTATTTTCAGCCCTTAGAAAATGCTCTCCAGCATCTTGTGCTTTTGTCAGCGGCAGCAAACCCAGAACATTATTTTCAGCCCTTAGAAAATGCTCTTCAAAGCCTCACCTCCCCTAGCTCACCCATCTTTGAGGATGCCCGAGCAGCGCCGCCGGTACCCTCATCACCAGAGACAGACCCTGTTCCAGAGCATCGAGGCGGAAATTTTAGAATCTCCTCCTCCTCCTCCTCCCGACCACTTCCAGAACGACGACCCGCGACCGCTTTAACAACGTGGAAATAAGGCGATTTTCGCCGTGCCTCCTCCCAAAACGCATCCGATCTCGCCCAATTTTACATAGATGTTATGAGCATCCTCCGAGATTTGGCGGAGGAGGCAAAATCAAACGCTAGACGAAATGATGTGATCCAGTTAGAGCTGAGAGGAGAAAGCGCATCAACACGCCTCGGTGACCGCTGACGAAAACGGGATGCCATCCTTCCCGCCTTTGAGGGTCTGCTAGAAAGGTTAGTACAGTCCAACGCAGATATCGCCTTTCAGACGATAACCTGGAATTAATCGTCCAGGTGGTGAGAAATCCCAACGGCGGTGTCAAAAGAAAACTGCACAAAACTTTAGAGTGCGAAATCATTCAAAAGAAGAAACGCCATCTGTACGTGGTAAACAATAACGATGATTGTCTCTGCTTCGCCATCTGCCTAGCTCACCTCACAAACCCCGGGTCGGGCGCCAACGAGGTTGTAGAACGAGGGAGAGAGTTGCAGCGCCTAGCCGGTCTGAGTGAGCAGACGCCTGTGACCTTTAGCGACGAGGTAAATTTGAAAATATTCTCAGACGAAAAATTGTGGTCTTTCACAAAACTGCAGACGAGCCGCCCTCTCTCTCATTTTGAGACCGCTTTTTCTGATCGCTCAAATCCTCTATTTCTGCTTTTGTTGCAAAATCATTACTACGGTATACAAAATCTGAAAGGTTTTCTGGGTGCTAGGTACGCTTGTCAGTATTGTTACAAGACCTTTGAAAACTCACACACGCACCGCTGCCCTTCGCTACTGCCCTGCCTGCTGTGACCTCTGTCCAGTGGGAGAGGATCTCAGCCAGGACTGCGGCAGGATGTGTTGTACGCCTTTGTGCTTTTCCAGACACAAAGAGCCTCGGCAGAGGGGTGAAAAGGGCATCAGTACTTGCGGTATGATTAAAAGATGCAGGGATTGTAGAAATCTGTACACCGTCAGTAAAACAGCAAAGTCTCACACCTGTCCTCTGAAGGCGTGTCACATCTATGGGGAAAAAGTAGCCCTCGACAGTCTGAGCACGGAGCAGCACCGATGCTACATCCAGCCTCTCCGCCGGTGACGGAGCACGGTGAAAAAATGATTTTTACGATTTTGAAACGTTCACGACAGGGAAGGGGTGCACGCCCTTTACTTGGTGTGCACCAAAACATGGAAGGGTGAAGAGTGGGGCTCTTACGGTTTAGACTGCGCCAGAGACTTTCTCCTGCGCTTCAGGAGACCTCTTTACCAGGGAGCCACGCTTATAGCCCACAACGCCGAGGTTTTGACAGCTACCTGATCCTCAACTGCAAGATAGAACTGGGTTACAAACCTTCTCACCTCATCATGCACGGCAGTAAAGTTCTGAGTTTCACAGATCCTGATTTCCGTTAAAATTCATCGACTCGTTATGTTTTCTCACCATGCCTTTAAACGCTATGCCCAAAGCCTTGGGTTTTAGCGATCAGAGCAAGGGCTACTTCCCTCACAGGTTCAGCTCAAAGAAGCGCTTAAGATACGCCGGACCCTACCCCCGCCAACGACACGGTGTAGAATGCATGACATCTCATCAGCGAGCAGAGTTTCAGCGCTGGTACGAAACAGCTTCTCAGGGTATCTTTCACTTTGAAAAGGAAGCTCTGTACTATTGTAAAATGACGTCCGCATTCTCTTAGAGGGATGCGCCAGATTCAGAAATCAGTTTCTCCGCGACACGGAGTGGACCCTTTCAGCTGCGTGACTATCGCCTCAGCCTGCATGAAAGTGTTTCTCACCAATTTCCTGCCCCTCAATCCTTGGCCATACCTTCGCTTTGACAACTACAGGCGCCAGTGCAAAAGCTATTCAAACGCCCCATCCAGTGGTTAGAGGGTGGCGTGCACAGAAAACAAGTTTATTCGCACGCCTGAACGAGGGAGAAAAACAAATAGGGCCTTACTTTGTGGACGGTTATGCCGAAATCGAAGGTGTAAAGTACGCGTGGGAATTTCTGGGGTGCTTTTATCACGGTTGTCCCGCCTGTTTTCAGCCCTGCGAGACATGTCCTTTGACAGGAACCCCTATGAGGCGCTGCACGGCTACCTGTGAGAAATTACAAAGACTGGAAAACGCTTACGGAGTCCGCACGATCGCTGCGAGAGAACACGAATGGTCAGAGATGACACGCCTCACTCCGGAGTGATGGCCTTTCAAACGCTGAGCCCCCAAACCTCTCTCCCCTCGCCAAGCTTCTCACGGAGGCAGGACCTGCGCCGTGAGGTTGAGATACACGGCGGCCTCTGACGAAACCGCAGTAGTGGACGTGGACGTGACGCCTCTGTACCCCTACGCCAATTGTAGCTTTCAAGGGTATCACTCAGACCCGAGACAGCAGCGAGCGAGTCAACTTTGACGGTGTGAAAGAGCTGGTGGAAGGTTATTTGGACGAGTCTAGGGAGAGGAACGGGTGATTCAAATCCTCAACACAACATCGTTAGGGATAAAAAAGAGACTGCTATTGAAAAATTCAGCATTTCAGAAAAAATTTAGAGTGGTATACGACAAAAGACGCCTGTTTAGCGACGGACGAGCCTGCCTTTCGCTATTGATTTTGAATCGAGTCTGTGATGGAGGAAATTAACTTTGATCCTAGACTTACTGCACCTTTTTCATGTCTGGTGGTGGGACCCAGCGGATGTGGGAAAACCTATTTTGTAAAAAAGTGTTTTAGAAAATTTAAAAGATGTTGTAAATAGTGTACCTGAAAATGTAGTGTGGATTTATACTTCCTTTCAACCTATGTATGCTGAACTACAAAAGATAAATAAAAATATTAAATTTGTTGAAGGTCTGCCTGAGTCTTTTGAAGACGGCAACCTGTTTCCTCCCGAGCAGAGTCATTTGATTATTCTGGACGATGTTATTTTTCAGGCCTCTGACCATCCTGAAGTGGTTAGAATTTTCACGCAGTACAGACATCATAGACGATGAGCGCCATGATGCTCACTCAAAATGTATTTCATCGAGGCAAATACAGCCGCACCATCAGTCTGAACAGTAATTATATGGTGCTCTTTAAAAATCCTCGGATAAATTACAGCTGAATGTGTTAGCTCATCAGATCTTTCCGTCCCAAAAACCTTTTTTCTGGAAAGTTTTGAAGACGCCACAAAGACCCTCACGGCTATTTAATCCTCGACCTCACACCCACCTGCCCAGAACGGTATAGACTGAGGACCGGATACTTCCCGTCAGTGGCCGACGGTGTACGCCCAGAAACCCAGATAAATTCCTCCTCACCATGTCGAAGCGTGCATAAAAAGGAACGGTCCCTTACTCAAAGCTCTGTACCTGGCTACGCCTCAGAAACGTCGAGATGTTCTAGCTCACTGTTCGCCGGACTTTCTCAGTGCCCTGTGTGAGATCGCCGTCAATATTTTGAAAGGCAACATTCCCCTCTCGTCCTCAACAATATACTGAAACTAAAGAGACAGAAAAAATTATCAAACTGTTGGCGGACAGAAAAGTGGGTTTGAAACGTAAAAAACAAGTGTTAAAGAAGCAGACGGGGGGGATTTCTTTTACCCCTACTCTCAGCCGCTATACCTATCATCGGAAACCTCATAGGAGGACTTATAAGAAAATAAAATGTCTCTGAGGACGAGCCAGAAAATGTTTCTCCTCTCACCCCAGCAGCTGAGCCGCCTGACCCGCCCCCGAATCTTCTTCTATCAGACAGACGGCCAAGATGATTTGGACGTTCAAATGAGAGAGATTTTAAACGAACCCGGATTGAGTTCCTATGAAAAAATCAGAAAATACAACGCGCTCCTGCAAAGATACGTCGCTCTGATCAAGCAGGGTCAGAAAGAGGAACGTCGGGTGACTTTGTCTTTGCATCATGACCCGTCGCGAGAGGAGGGGGGAAGAAGTTCACGCCCAAGGCGGACACGACGGGCGCCTTCGCCTGCATCATAAAAAAGGATTCGACGGAGCGGGATTTAGATGAAACGGCTAGTGAGATATTAAAAAGTCTTCCTCCTCGCGATCGCAGAAACACCGAGTACGTGATGAAGAAGTTAGCCGAAGGTGAGGGGGGCTGGACTTCGAAAGGGGAATTTGTTTATAAGGGGAAGACTGTGAAAGGGTCTCATATGATCGATTTATTTAAAAACCTTTCTTATAAAAAAAGAACCCCACCGCCGGCTGGTTGGACTAGTTTCCTAAGTATTCTGAACGATCTGAACGTCCCCGTTATCCGTCGTGACTAACCCTCAAGCGCCGGAACAGTTGCATCGTCTCAAAACGGACGACTTGCCAGATCTTTGGCAGGAAGAAGAACAAGAAGAGAAAAAAAGAAGAAGAAGAAAAGTTAACCTATCTCCGCGATGGATTAGTCCGTCGGAAGAGGGAGAGGATAAAAAAAGACTGAAAAACCTTCTAGATGGATCCACTTTTCCCCATAAATGACTCATACTCTGTCCTTTTCTCAATAAAATCTTTATTCATCAGCGTTCACGCGTCTACGGTACATTTTTTATCACGCATTTTACAAGAAAATAATAATAAACAGGATCATCTGCAGCAATCTTTAAACGTTTGTAAAGAGCAAGTCAGGTGGGTAAAAGAGTCGCACGGGGTAGACATTCGGATACAGCGTTTGTATTTTTTCACAAAGTCAGAGACCGTCGCATCATTTTTGGATGCATCTCGGTGGTACAGAGACAGTACGCGTGGAAACGATAATCCACGGGCGCGCTGACAGAGATAATAAACGCAGTGTTGCCCGCAGGTAATGGACAGGGGGTGTTGAAGCTGTCGATTGTGGTACAAGATCTCTGTAGAACGGTCTTCCAAAAACTGCGAGATGCTCGAAGGGTAATAATCAAAGTGTGGGGGCAGACCGTAAGAGTCGAAAAAGGTAGCCGCGCCGTTTTCTTCCAGAGTCAAAGCCAACCAGTGTTCTCCCGGCATGTGGGAGGGGTGTGTGTTGACGATAAAGTACGCGGGGGATCTGAACGACAAAGTGAGCGAGGGAAGCTGGTCCGAGGCCCACACGCCGCAAAATACATCCCCCAGCAGACGGTGCAAAAGATTTTCCAGCTGATGGTTATTCATTTATTTTTTTTTTCTTTTAGTTAATAATAATCCACCAACACCTGTCGTTTTGAGTTGATTTCCAAAATGGAATCGTAACAGGCGTACACAATCAGAGTGGTAGTGTGGGGCAGGGGAACTCTGAATCTCATCTCCAGTCTTAGATTCCCGTTGAAATGGGGACAACGCGTCGTTGTCTTCTCCCCGGTTGAGATTGAATACAAACAAAGAGTAACCGTCGTTAAATTCTCGACGATCGATGCTCAGAGGTAAATCTTTGAGATGTCTCCCTGTGGCCATGAACACGCTTGTAAAATTCTCTGACCGAAATCCCGTCGTTAAATCGGGGTTGGAAAGCTTTGGCGGAATCTGTTTGCCGTCCTGACAGAGGGCCAGATATTCCACGCCGTTGTGGATAAAATTGAAGGGCGACAGCTCTCTCGACCCTGTGAAGGCTTCGTGGTTTACCATGCCCAAAACCACTTATTTGGGCATAGCCCCAGAAAGAGATTCTCCTGATTACATACCCTGGAATTCTCTGGAATGGAGTAGGTTTTTTACGTTGATGCGCCGACAAGGGGTAGAGCGCGCTTTACCCTTCAGTAAAGCCGCTGCATGACCTAAGCGTCGGCCGGGAAACGGTGACTTTTTTGACAAACAGAGAGGCCCCTAATATCTTCAAACGAAAATTGGAGTTGCGGGGCCCCATCAGGCAGAAAGAGTCGCTGGAGCGGTTCAGTTTAATTCTCATATCCACGTTGTTCAAAAGGAGCCTCTCGCAGAAAAACAGGTCGCCGTGGAGAGGACCCATCAGGTGTACTTCTCTAGAATTGACCGTGAAGGCGGCTCTCTCATTCAGCCCTCTGTTAGGCCCGTTATTGATCACTATGGAGTCCATGGCTCCCGCCCAGTATCTTTGTAAAAAGACCCGCTAAATTGACTCTTGAGCGTGTCTCCTGAAAAGTTGAGCAGAGTTTCAATGATGGCTCTGTAAGGGTGTGTGGAGCTAGACTGAGAAATCAGTCGATCCCCCAGAGTCACGTCGCATTGGCTGAACATTGTATTCAGAGGATAATTCACAAGGCCCACCGGCGCATCATTCGCCAGGTCGGTACCGTCGACGTTGGTAATTTTCACGCGACGTGTAACAAAGTATCGTTGAGATCCAAATACTTTTCACCATCTCCTGGGATAAAAAAACTCAATGGGGCCCCTTCGGTGATGGCGGAGATAGGTGAAATTTCAGTGTACATCTTATCTTCGACAGACAGCTGGGTCATGGGGGCTGAAAATAAATCCAGTTCCGCTAGAGTGCATTCGGGAGATTTATGATGTAAAAGAGCCATTTTAAAGGAATATTATTTTCCCCCCTAGCGTTTAAAAGATGTCAGACTTTCTGGTAGACTTCCTTCCCTTACGCTTGCTTCTACCGAGTGAGTTTGTCTTTGAACCCTCACAGGCTTTTTTAGACGAGCTGAAAACACGCTTCTCCAGGCGGTCTCTTTTTCAATCTCTTGCGATAACACGAAAATACCGCCTGATCCTCTTGCTTCTTGTGATCGGTTAATTTCTCCGCTGCCTGGCTGATCACATCCGATGTGGCTAGCGGCCGATTTAAGATGAGGTTTAGCGATGGCAAAACCTCTTTTGAGCAGAGGGGACACGAAACGAAATAATTTGGAAAATATAGAACCTATACCGCGACCGTACATGACGGGTGCTCCGTAAAACCCGGGTAAGGCACCCCCGACTTGACTTTCATAATAGCCGACAAAGCGTTGAGGATCTTCTCTCCAGCGTATCTGAGCCATGGCTTTTCTCTCGAAGCAGACCGTAGCCGCAGACCGTCCGATAGATACTGAACAAGGGCCTTATCAGGCGTCGTAGTTATATAGAGACGGTGTTCAATGTCGAATGTTAGCCGGTTTAAAGTGTAGCTTGACGATGGTCTTGCCGTAAACAAAAGTTTACGTGTCTGTTGCGATCCGCTTTTGATCTCGATGTGGATATTTTTGATGTACTTTTTGACACGGGTACGTAATGTACAGTATGATATCTGATGCTCACCGTGTCGCCAAAATGCCCTTTGATGTTGACCACTCCCAGAAGCGGGAGTAACTATCGCCCACCGCTTTGATACTGAACGAGGTCTGTGTAAACGTACAAGCTATTGAACCCTGCGTCGAGATCGGCAGGGTAGGTGGCGGACGGCTGGGTCCGAGAGTCCACCATTCGTCCGGTTTTAGGCCTCAGCATGTAACCCAAGCGAGTGGGGACGAGGATTCTGTACCGCCGTCTCCTTTGAAGTCAAAGCGTTTGGTCACATTGTTGAAAGAAATGTCGGCGCCGGGGATGTGCTTTTTAATGGCGGGACTATATGATCCAGGAGTTCTTTTGGACTGTCATAATATCCTCCCCTACCAAATATCACGTTTGTCACCGACCCTACTCTGTCAGGCGGTTCACCTTCTTTCAGTTTTGACAATACAAAATAAGACCCGACCGAGATAAGTTATACCAGGTGTGGGGTAAACGATTTCACAGAGACCTACGACCCAGTCTCCGCCAGTTCGATGGGTTTAGCCAGATCCGTCGTGTAACTAGAACTGGTGTTATTTTTAAACATTTCCAGACTGGCGTTGGAAGGCAGGGTGACGTAAACCCGCCTTTGGTTCAAGAGTCCATACTGAGTGAAGCGAAATGAAGCGAAGGAAAGTGACTAGAGGAACGAATAATGAAAGCTTGCGGTCATGAGGCACACAGATTTAAATGTCTTTCAGATCCGAGGCTTTGACCCAACTGTTGAATTTCTCAGGCCAGTTTTTCCAACGTACTAAAACCTGTTTTACACCCCTGACGGTACGCCTTTTCAAAAATTTCTTCCACTCTGTACGTTCTGTCTTTAGCCATTTTTACTTTCTGCAACTCTGCTTCAGTAAAACGATCCCTGGATAGGTTCACCATCATAATCTTTGAGCCTGTATACCGGAGGTGTACGAGGTAGGCGGTCTGACACCGTAAACACTTCGCCTCTGTGAAATTTTGTTCGTATTTTTATCAAACACCCTCGTAGTTTGGATATTCTGACCAGTTCCCCTTCTTAAACTTCATCTTTGGCGCCTCTCTGTGTCGAGAGGGAAAGCGTGCCGTACAAATTTTGAAACACTTGAGAGCGTTCTCCGAGGTCACCTGCGTGGGAGTCATTTTAATACTGCTGTGGAAGCTGTTGTTGTAGCTGTCGACCAAATGTTGTAAGACGTCCGAGGTATCGATGAGTATTGTTGGCCGTAAAATATCTCCACATTCTAGTTTTCAGCGTGCTGTTAAATCTTTCAATCACCGAGGCCTTCAGGTCACTGGCTGTAGCAAAATGTACTATACCGTACTTCTTCATCAGGGCTTCAAACTTTTGGTTGAAAAATTCTTTACCCGCGTCTGTTTGCAGCTTTTCTTGTATCCAGCCACTGATTTCTGCTTTTCAATCCCATTTTCTCAGAGACACTCAGTGTTGTTCTGTCTTCATGGTGGACAGTTTCTCTGCTCACTCACCAAAAGCTGGATCCTCCAGATGCAGGTGTATTTATACTACAATCACCTGAAAGCCCTTGGCTGCACACAGGTGATCTCCATTTATCTAATTATGTGACTTTCAAACCAGCTGGCTTCACCACTGATGATTTAGTTGTGTCCTGAATGTTTTGTGTTTTATATTAATAATGAATTCAGATCACATTGAGATCTGTTTAACTTTGTCATTAAAGGGACTTTTTTCTGTTTGCGAGTGTTAAAAGAAATTAAATTAAATCAAATTCCCTTTGATTCAATGTTATGTTGTTGTACAACACTGAATAAAAGGGAATTTAATTTAATTTCCAAGCAGGTGAAACACCTGCACTTTACATCAACAGCTACACAATGACATAAACCTTTAACAGAAAAAAAAATGTATTAATGCATTTAGATAAATGATAGATTTTAGTGACACTTTCCAAAGTAAGCGAGTTGTTCTCTTTCACACACTCCTTCTCTCTCTTTTCTGGCCTCTTATTTCTATGGTAATTCACCAAAGAAACACATCACACATATTTAGGTCATGAAACTGGAAATCAGATTTCTGGCCATGAACAGGACTCAGTAAACTAGACTTTATGTGTGGTTCAGTGTAGCTGCCTGACAAACTCTCCACTTGTTAAATGAAGTGATTCAGTTACACTGACATTAAACAGCTGTGAGCTTCAGCCAGTGGGATGTGAAGAGGAAGCAGCAGATGAAACACTGCTCTTAAGGCGAGTGACATACAGTGGCTACAGGAAGTATTCAGACCCCTTCAGTTTTTGCAGACTTCACTGTTGTAGATTTAATTTTAAATAGATAAAATCAGCATTTTGTTAATCAGTCAGTATAGATTGAAAATGGGTCTGATTCACATTTGGTTAATTATCTATTTGAAATTTATTTGCTTTTGTCACTTAACAATAGGATGAAAAAATACAGCACAGAAACTTCTCTCTTCACCATCTTTTAGTGGAGAGCGTGGTACAAAGTCATGTTAGGAGCCGACAGTCTCTCCTCCTTCCTCGTGTTTCTGGGAGAACCTCCCTAGTGTTTCTGGTTTGTCCCCTGTTTGTCTGTGTTCTTGTCTGTGTGTGTGTGTGTGTAGGCCTGGGTGTGGATGACTTACTTTGGGTTTCCCTCCAGAGCTCCTGCTCACCTGTCTGCAATCACCTCATCAGCCACACCCTCAGCCTGCAGTGTATTAACAGCACTTCTTCTCTCCACACCATGTTGTCAGTTCACAGTAGTGTTAATACTCCTGTTAATGATAATGTTTGATGTGTGCAGGTGGATAAAGCTCAGTGTTGATTAAATGGAGAAGATGAATTCTCCCTCCACCTGTGTCTGTGACACAGAGTCTGACACTTCACATAAATTCTACTAGTGAAGACAATAAACAGTGTGTGTCCCACTGCTGATCACTGTAAACCTCCATTTCTGTCAGGAGGACATATGAACTGGATTCTCTCATCCTGTCGTCTTTTGCTTTTTCCTTTACCTTCAGTAGCAACTTTCAAATACACTTTAACATTTGTTTCACATAGTTTAATTTGATGTAATGTTACTCAGTCCTGTTCTATCCCACCACATTGTGTCCTCTCAGAGATAATGATGCCATCCATTAGTTTCCCTGATGCAAATCTATTCAATTCAATTCAATTCAATTTTATTTATATAGCGCCTTCCACAATCAAAATTGTCTCAAAGCGCTTTACAGAGACCCAGAGCCTGACCCCAGAGCAAGCACTTAAGGCGACAGTGGCAAGGAAAACTCCCTTTTAACAGGAAGAAACCTTGAGCAGAACCTGGCTCAGATGGGGGACCCTCCTGCCGATGGCCGGGCTGGGTGAAAGGAGGAAAAGGAGGAAGACAGGACAGCTAGGAATGGAGGAGAGGGAGAGAAAGACATGCAGCATAATACAGACAATGTGGGTCAGTATTTGCATTACAGTTAGTGAACAGTTATTTGATAATGTGTGCTCAGCAGATTAGAATTATGAAACAGAGCACGGAGGCAAAAAGCTGTCATGACTGGTAATTATTTACATTGCAGTTTGCAAAGACTATTAATCAAATATTTATCTGTAGCAGAATGGAACATTAAAACATGTTAGAAATAGATCATTGTAAACAATAAACAGCAGCAGGTGGGTGGAGCCAGGACCATAGGACATGCAGCTCCGGAGCCAGAGGTACCTGCAGAAAGGTACAGAGAAAGAGAGACCAGAGAGAAACAAACACAGGACTACGGGACAGAGAGGACACAGAGTTAATGACATGTAATAAAGGCTAATAAATTTGAGAGTGGATCTGAGGAGAGAAAGAGAAAGAAGAAGAAGTGCGCAGTACATCAAGGGATGTCCCCAGCAGCCCAGGCCTATAGCAGCATAACTAGGGATGATTCAGTTGCCTGAGCCAGCCCTACTAAGGGCTATATCCTTAACTGTAACAGTGTCTATAGAGATAATTGTGACTAACTATAAGTTTAATAAATAACTAGGACTGTAACTACAACTAATTATAAGCTTTATCAAACAAGAAGGTTTTAAGCTTCGATTTAAAATTAGAGAGGTGTCTGCTTCCCGAACCCAAACTGGCAGTTGGTTCCATAGGAGAGGGGCCTGATAGCTAAAGGCTCGGCCTCCCATTCTACTTTTAGAGATTTTGGGAACCATAAGCAAACCTGCATTCTGGGAACGAAGCAGTCTGTTAGGATGATATGGTACTATCAGCTCTTTGAGATATGAAGGAGCCTGGCCATTGAGGGCCTTATATGTAAGGAGAAGGATTTTAAAATCAATTCTGGATTTTACAGGAAGCCAATGAAGAGAAGTTAGTACAGGAGTAATATGATCTCTCTTGCTAATTCCAGTCAGTACTCTTGCTGCAGCATTTTGGATCAGCTGGATGCTCTTTAGAGAGTTAACTGGACATCCTGATAATAGGGAATTACAGTAGTCCAGCCTAGAAGTAACAAAAGCATGGACTAGTTTTTCAGCATCACTCATGCGACAGAATGTTCCTAATCTTACTGATATTACGCAGGTGAAAGAAGGCGGTCCTGGAGACTTGTTTTATATGTGAGTTAAAGGATAGATCCTGATCAAAAATAACTCCAAGGTTCCTCACAGTCGTACTGGAGGCTAAATTAATGCCATCCAGAGTAACTATATGATTAGATAAACTGTTTCTGAGGTGTTTGGGACCAAACAAAATAACTTCAGTTTTGTCTGAATTCAGAAGAAGAAAGTTACAGGTCATCCAGGCCTTTATGCCTTTAAGACATGCCTGAAGTATGGCTAACTGATCTGTTTCGTCTGGTTTCATAGATAAATATAGCTGGGTATCATCCATAACAATGGAAATTTATTCCATGCTTCCTGATAATATTGCCTAGGGGAAGCATGTATAAGGTGAACAGTATCGGTCCAAGCACAGAACCCTGTGGAACTCCATGACTTACTCTGGTATATATCTAGGGATCATCATTAACATGAACAAACTGGTATCTATCTGATAGATATGATTTATACCAGCCTAGTGCTGTTCCTTTAATCCCAATAACATGTTCCAATCTTTCCAATAGGATATTATGATCAATGGTGTCAAATGCAGCACTAAGATCTAGCAGGACAAGTATAGAGACGAGTCCATTATCTGATGCTATAAGAAGGTCGTTGGTAACTTTCACCAGTGCTGTCTCTGTGCTATGATGAACTCTAAATCCTGACTGAAAAACTTCAAACAAACCGTTCCTATGTAGATGATCACGCAACTGAGATGCAACAGCCTTTTCAAGAATTTTAGAAGTAAAGGGGAGATTGGATATAGGTCTGTAGTTTGCCAAAATGTCAGAGTCCAGAGAAGGCTTTTTAAGTAAAGGTTTGATAACTGCAACCTTAAAAGCCTGTGGAACATATCCTGTAACCAAAGAGAGATTTATTTGATCTAATATGTGAGTGCCAATCAAAGGCATCACCTCTTTAAGAAGCCTGGTCGGGATAGGATCCAAAAGACATGTTGATGATTTAGATTTAGAAACTATTGAAGTCAATTCAGCTAGATCTATGGGAGAGAAACAGTCTACTGACGGCAAATCAGGACTGGAAGATGTTTCTAAAGATGCTGTTCTGGACATACCTACATCATTAACAGTTGTAGGCAGGATGAGATGGATTCTGTCTCTAATGTCTACTATTTTGTTGCTAAAGAAGCTCATAAAGTCATTACTAGTGAGAGCTAGAGGGATGGATGGTACAACAGAGCTATGGCTCTTTGTCAGCCTGGCTACAGTGCTGAAAAGAAACCTAGGGTTGTTCTTGTTTTCCTCTATTAATGATGAGTAATAGGCAGTTCTTGCCTTACGAAGGGCTTTTTTATACATTATAAAGCTATCTTTCCAGGCTAGGCGGAATTCCTCTAAGTTAGTGGATAACCATTTCCTTTCCAGCTTTCGTGATATCTGCTTTAAAGTACGTATTTGTGAATTGTACCATGGAGCTAGCTTCCTCTGATTACTGACCTTCTTTTCAAAGGGGCAACAGAGTCAAGGGTTGAACATAATGAAGCAGCAGTATTATCAACTAGATAGTCTATATCTGCTGGAGTAACGTTTAGGCCATTGCCCTCTGTAAAACTGGCACATGGCAGTGGAGATAATAAAGATGGAATAGCTTCCTTATATTTGATAACAGCATTATCAGACAGAAATCTACAGTAGTTAATTTTTTTCTCAGATGCTGTGCAGTTCATTATTGTAAATTCAAATGTTACTAAAGAATGATCAGATAAAACAGGGTTCTGAGGGAATACTGTCAAATATTCAGCTTCTATGCCATAGGTTAGTACAAGATCAAGGGTGTGATTGAAACAGTGAGTTGGTTTGTTAACATTTTGCAAAAAGCCAATTGAGTCTAATACTGAATAGAAAGCAGTCTTAAGGCTGTCATTGTGGGTATCGACATGAATATTAAAGTCGCCCACTATAATTACTCTATCCGTACTAAGCACTAAATCAGATAAAAATTCAGTGAATTCAGACAAAACTCAGAGTAAGCAGCAGGTGGACGATACACCACAGCAAATAGTACTGGGTTTTCTGTCTTCCAATTTGGATGTGAGAGGCTGAGGATAAGGCTTTCAAATGTACTATATTTCGGCTTAGGTCTAGGATTAATTAATAAACTTGAGTGGTAGATTGCTGCCACTCCTCCTCCTCGGCCTGTGCCTCGAGGAATGTGATAATTAATATGACTAGCAGGGGTTGACTCATTTAGACTGACATACTCTTCCTCCTGCAGCCAGGTCTCAGTCAGACAGAAAAAAATCAATCTGCTGATCCATTATCAAATCATTCACTAACAGATTTAGACAAGAGAGATCTAATGTTTAATAGCCCACATCTGATTGTGGTGTTTTTAGGTTCAGATGCTTTTGTAGTACAAATTTTTTTGAGGTTTTTATGAATAACACCTCTTGCATTTTTTAATTTATGCACTTTTTGTCGACGGGGAGCAGACACAGTCTCTATAGGATAAAGGGAATCGTTAGAATGGTAGGAATAATAAGAATCATGAGAATCATGGGTGGGTGACAGCTCTAGAGAAACTGCAGAGAAGCGTGTAGGACTGCAACTCTGCCTCCTGGTCTCAACTCTGGGTTGTCATGACTTAGGTTTTCTAATGAAATCTGTCATATTTCTAGATATGAGAGCTGCACCATCCAAAGTGGGATGGATGCCGTCTCTCTCCTAATCAGACCAGGTTTTCCCCAAAAGTTTTCCAGTTATCAATGAAGGCCACGTCGTTTGCTGGACACCACCTAGACAGCCAGCGACAGAATGAAGACATACGGCTAAACATGTCATCACTGGTCAAATCGGGCAGGGGTCCAGAGAACACTACAGAGTCCGACATTGTTTTGGCAGAGTTACACACCGACTCCACATTAATTTTAGTGACCTCCGATTGGCGTAATCGGGTGTCATTACCGCCGACGTGAATAACGATCTTACCAAATCTGCGTTTATCCTTAGCCAGCAGTTTTAAATACGATTCAACGTCGCCCGCTCTGGCCCCAGGAATGCATTTAACTATGGTCGCTGGAGTCTCTAACTTCACATTTCGCAAAATGGAGCTGCCAATAACCAGAGTTTTTTCCTCAGCGGGTGTGTCGCTGATTGGGGAAAATCTGTTTGAAACATGAAGCGGTTGATGGTGAACCACGGGCCGTTGTTTCATGCTATGTTTCCTTCGGACTGCCACCCAGCCGCCCTGGCTTCCCGGCTGCTCGGGAGCTGCCGGGAACGCTGACAGGAGCTAACATAGGACGGCTAACTGTAGCTAATTTAGGCTGGTCCGCATCAGCTACAGGGGACTGACTAGCTAAGCGCTGCTGCTTGGGCGATTATCTATGGTGCGGAGCCGAGCCTCTACTTCCTAAGTCTCGCCTCCAATGCTACAAAAATGCTACATTTATTACACATACCATTATCGCTAAAAAGGAGGCAGAGGAGTAACTGAACATTTCACACACCGTGCAAGAGAGAGAGAGACAGCAGGAGAAAGAGAAGCCATTGCTAACAGCTAAGCTAGCGGACCAGAGATAGAGTGATTAGAGTGTAGTGTTAAATCCCGAGGGACACGTGCACCACAGATGTTTAACTAAAGCAATATACGTGTACAGGAATTCAGAGATTGACCACAGAACACGACAAAGTAAGAGTTGATTAATAAGCTAGGCTAACACTCGTAACACCACAGTGCAGAAGCAGCAAACAGGAAGTGACACAGTGCGTTACCACTGCGTCAGCACCCAAGTTCTAACCAGGCGATCTCGCCTGGTTAGAACTTGATGGGACACCACCTAGGAATACTAGGTGCTATAAGCCTTTTATCTCCATTTTGATTCAGAATAAACAAAAACATCATCCCTAAACTAGTGTGGTTCATCTCCATCTTGTGAGGTGGCTTTGTTGATTTAGAGTTATATGTCAACTTTTGCAGTCTGTCCACAAAGCGGCAGTGTTACTCTGCAGAAGCTCTCTGATCATTTGATTTACTGATATCACCCAGGAACCCCCGCTCAAAAACACAGTGCACTTCAGCTACGATGATTGGTCGCGGACTCCCTGAAGACGCCTGATCATTTCCCAGACTTTGTAGTCTCCATGTAAAAGTCAGGCCTGGATTTTTCAGGCTAGGGGGGTGGGCAATGGAGGGGAGGCTGGGATTTAGCACGCGGCAAGCCAAGGGAGGCGCACCGCGACGGTGGTAGCTGGGACGACTATGGTCCTCAGCTGCTCTCTGAGACAGGCCTGTTCTGACTCTTGTTTCTCTTCATAACGCACAAGTCTTTCGCCTTTTACTAAAGACTTCCGTGGAGAGGAACACCAATGAGTTGAAGTTATTTTTGGCTGGCTTGGCCTTATGGCTGAGCCTTTTGAGTTGGTGAAAAGTCAAACATCTTTATAGAGCGCCACAAGTGTGAGCTCCCTTATCTGACTTTGCTCTTTCTTTGCGGAAGAAATGTGTGCTAGATGTTGTCATTTCGCTGGTATACTTTATTTTTAGGCTTTGGTGGGGATGCTGGCGTCTTTGAGACAAGAAAAGTGTCCCACGTGGGCCTTTGCTTTCTTTCCCAAGAGACAGCTTGACTAGTGGCATTTGACACAGTGTTCCTTTGTTTTTGGCAGAGCAGTGCATGATGGGTGGATCCAACAAAGTGCATTTGCCGCACGCCGCAGCCTATTTGCAGCAGTGTTTGTGTCTTTTCAGCCATAAACGTAACAGACAAAGGGGAGCTGATGCTCAAGGCACTGAAATGTGGGATTATGCATTGTAGGCACCGTCAGCCAGAGTGCTGTGCCCGGTGACCACCACCCGCTCTCTTCCAACTGCAGCTCATACTTACCTGGCAGGGGAGATACCATGATCAACAAGGTGGTTCACCCAGGGTGAGACTCAGCCATTGCGTTCCGGCTGTGCTGACCCCTGCAAATTCCCCAAATGTGAGAATCTCGACTGCACAATTTCTAGTAGTGGGGGGACTGAGTTCGCGCTCTCCCCTGATGCGTGCGTGTAGAAGAAAACATAATGTGTCAGGAATGCCCATGTGCTAACCTGTTGAAGACTCTCTGTTTTGTGAAGTGGCTTTGTTGATTTGGAGTTACATGTCAGCTTTTGCAGTCTGTCCACAAAGCGGCAGTGTTGCTCTGCAGAAGTCCTCTGGCGTACGCTACAGAGTGGCGTGTTTAGTCATGACAATCACCCGTGTTCCCATTGGAATTGGGGAAGTGGGCGTGGCCTTTCCATGACATAATGAAGTGTAAGCTCTCCTGCCCGACTTTGCTGCTTGTTTGTGGAAGAAATGTGTGCTAGATGTTGTTCTAGTATGCTTTATTTTTAGGCTTTGGTGTGGAACACCAATGAGCTGAAGTTATTTTTGGCCGGCTTTGCCGTATGGCTGAAACCTTTTGAGTTGGTGAAAAGTCAAACATCTTTGTATAGCGGCAGGGAAAATTACACAGCAGACAGATGGGCGGAGTTGCTAAGTGGTGGCAATTGATAAGCTGGCTAACAAACGGGACACCGCGACAAGTGACGGTTGTACCAAGAGCTTGATTTGGACGTCAAATGATTGGGCCTTATCGTTTTTCGGCCTTTTGGCTAAGATCAAGTGTAGTATCTGTTCTTATCAGTTTAATATCTGATATGTCCCTTATATGGGGATAACGTATTAAGCCTATTTTTAGGAGAGGGAGCTGAAAAGGGAGCTTGCTTTGCTCACTCCACACATCGACCTGGCATTGCAGTGCCGCTGAACGGTGCACCTTTCTCTTGCTTTGTAGAAAATCAAGCTCTGACACACGTTTAGCTAGGGTGAAAACTTTTCCAGTGGCTGAAGGAAACTGCGGCTAAGTTTTTATCAAGTGAATTGTGCACAACCAGTCAGTTGATTTACTGATATCACCAGGGAACCCCGCTCAACAACACAGTGCACTTCAGCTACGATGATTGGTCGCGGACTCCTGAAGACGCCTGATCATTTCCCAAACTTTGTAGTCTCCATGTAAAAGCCAGGCCTGGATTTTTCAGGCTGGAGGTGGTGGGGGAGGCTGGGATTTAGCACGTGGCAAGCCAAGGGAGGCGCACACATGACGATGGTAGCTGGGACGACTAGGGTCCTCAGCTGCTCTCTGAGACAGGCCGTTTCTGACTCTTGTTTCTCTTCATAACGCACAAGTCTTTCACCTTTTACTAAAGTCTTCCGTGGAGAGGAACACCAATGAGTTGAAATTATTTTTGGCTGGCTTGACCTTATGGCTGAGCTTTTGAGTTGGTGAAAAGTCAAACATCTTTATAGAGCGCCACAAGTGTGAGCTCCCTGTCTGACTTTGCTCTTTCTTTGCGGAAGAAATGTGTGCTAGATGTTGTCATTTCGCTGGTATACTTTATTTTTAGGCTTTGGTGGGGATGCTGGCGTCTTTGAGACAAGAAAAGTGTCCCACGTGGGCCTTTTGCTTTCTTTCCCAAGAGACATCTTGACTAGTTGCTTTGTGGACAGACTGCAAAAGCTGACATATACAACTGCAGCTCATACTTATACCATGATCAACAAGATGGTTCACCCAGGGTGAGGCTCAGCCATTGCACTCCGGCTGTGCTGACCCCTGCAAATTTGAATGTGAATGTGGCCTGTTAAAAGCTCCAGCTTCAGTAAATAGAATTTTAACCTCCAACACAGAGAGGAGAACCAAGCAGAGAGGAGAAGTCAGTCATTGTGACGTTCGCCTCCACACTCCTCACACAACCACAAAGCAGGTGGAGAATGTGTAACAGTGTGTGTATATGTGTCCTTTCACAGACACAAATATTATCACTGTTATATTTGGAGGAACAAAGTGGTGACGAGTGATCTCACAGACACAGAGAGCAGCAGTGTGGACAGTCTGTAGGAGGGTGTGCATGTGTTTGCCTGAGAAACAACAAGAGAATTTTGCTGTTTGAGTGTGTTTCTGACTTTAGGAGCATGTAGAAAGTTTGTGTTTTATCTTTGATGTGTTCGTCTTTGCTAAATGACCCATTTGCTTCTATCGTCTCTGTATGTGGATGATACTGACATGAAAAGTAAAGCTGAAGGTGAAATGAAGGAGATGCAGAGAGACAGTACAGGAAGGAGTGAGTCTACATAGAGACAGGTGAAAGGAGGGAGAGAAACAGGTGGAGGAAGGAGAAGCTTGAAGTGGTGAGTTTTCAATACACTGAATAAAAACAGTTTTCCCTCATACTTTATATTTTTAAATGCACATCAAAACATTTGAGATTTTTAAATCAGCTCATGAGTCATTTTAAAATTCATTCCTGATGTCAGGAGTACTAGCTTTTTCTGGGGCTTTTATTTTCCATGGTCCAGAATAAACTTTTAATATTAAACCAAGATACATGAATGAAACTTCACTCCATCTCTGTGTTTCTCTGTTAGTGTTGATGAAATCAGTACAGCAGGGGTCGATTTCACGAAGCAGGTTATGTGGAAACTCTGAGTATGTTAAGCCTGAAATGAGGGAAACCCAGAGTTAACCGTTTCAATAAGGGAGGTAAATTAACCCCGAGATAGGGGTAAGTCAAGGAGTAAGTTAAGCCCATTTCATAAAGCGAGGTAACTCGTACTCGGAGTCTGTTACCATGGTAACTTAGTCTGTGAACATAACCTGGTCGGGAGCAGGTTTTATTCCAGAAACCCAGAGTTTGTTTCTGACTCCTCCCCTGGAGTACATAAAAGCTGAACTGTTTCCTTATAATTGAGTCTCCATAGAACCTGCTTAAAATGGCATGTCCCTTTCTGGAAGACCCGATTGATGAAGAAGCAAGACTGATTCGCAGAGAACTGCGATTGCGTCGGGCGAGGATTTTCCGTCCACGTTTGGATACGTTTTCATATCCTCCCGACTTTTTATTTGAACGTTATCGTTTTTTCGTTACAGTCACATTCACAACCTCATCCGCCCTCTCATCACTCACATCACCCACCGTGGACGTGCACTCACCACTGAACAAATACTTTGCATTGCTCTACGTTTTTTTGCAAATGGAAGTTTTCTTTATAATATCGGCGATGCAGAACACATAAGCAAAGCAACCGTTTGCAGGGCTATAAGAAAGGTGTGCCTCGCTCTGAAGCGGTTTTGATCAGTTTTTGTTGTTTTTCCCAGACACAAACCTGTGAGAGCCATCAAAGAAGAGTTCCATGGGATTGCAGGTAAATCATTTTAAATGATTAATAACTTTTCTGTCAATAACATGTTGCTGTGACCTCTGGGAGCAATAATTTGAATGTCTTTTAGGATTTCCCAATGTGATTGGCTGCATTGATGGCACCCACATTCCTATCACTGCTCCTTCAGAAAATGAAGGAGATTATGTGAATAGGAAGTCCTTCCATAGCATCAATGTGCAGGTACATACATTGACTACTACTTTTAAATGTCAGAGCACAAATATTTCAACTAACTTGTCTCATTTTCTGTACTGTCAAGATCATTTGTGATGCAGCACACATTATCACAAATGTGGAAGCCAAGTGGCCCGGGTCTGTGCATGACTCCCGCATATATAGAGAGTCTACAATAAGCAATAGACTGGAACGTGGTAAGCGGTCTGAAACATTGCTGTTTGTCACCAAGAAAGATCTTTGTCTAATTTTTCTGAGAAAAATATCAGAAGTAAAAAATGTGACTTCACTTGCAGGAGAGATTCATGGCTTCCTTCTGGGTGACAGGGGTAACCCCTGCCAACGAAATCTTATAACCCCTTACCCAGACCCTCAACCAGGACCCCAGCAGCACTTCAATGTGGCACACTGCAGGACGAGAGCCAGGGTAGAGATGACTATAGACCTGTTGAAAGCCCGTTTCCAGTGCTTACGTCATCTCAGAGTAACCCCTGAGAGAGCCTGTGACATAATTGTGGCATGTGTTATTCTCCATAACATTGCAACTATTAGGGGAGAGCAACACCCTGCCCTACAAATAGAAGACCCTGAGGAGGACCCCATCCAGCTCCCAGAAAATCAGGATGGAAGGGCAATCAGACATCTGATCTGCAACAACCATTTTCCATGTTAAATTACAGCCACACAGAATACCACACTGTCACACGTTCATTTTATTTAGTCTTCCTTATATCCTACAGACAGACAGAGACAAAGAGAACATTTTTCTGTTAGTTTTTCATATTGCTCTAATAATACATTAAATTTACCTCTGACTACACACACACCTCCAGCTTGTGTTTAAGTATCTCGATTTCCAGATCTGCCTTTTGGATCTGGCGGTCCAGGTATAACATTTCCTTGTCCGTTTTTCGATTTGTTTAAGTAGATGAATTTTGTATAACTCCTTGACTGGTAACTGGAAATCCACAAGAATATTGTTCAACACAGTCAATTATACAGAATTAAACTGTGTTGTTCACTGAAACTCTCACTGTATTCATTTGTTCTGCAGAAGTTGATGGACCCTCTTCATGCTGTCCAGTTATGCTCTGTTAAAAAAGGATGAATATGTTAGCTTCCATGTCAATATAAATCCATACAATGTAATGCTGATCTAATATGATACCTCTGAGGGCCTGTCTGTGACAGCAGACACAGTGTCCTCATCTTCATGTTCGTCATCCTTTGAAGTCAAGCATTTCATTTTGTGAACTTTATACCACTATTGGTTATGGGGTTATGGTGTGTTGAGGTACTTACAACAGGCTGGAGTTGGGCCACATGAGGCTCCAATAGGTGGAGACTTCCCTCAGAATCTATTGGATTCAGGAACAAACAGCTTTTGCATCTAAAACAGGCTTCATAAAAAAAAACATATAGAAGTGTGGACTTGTTATGAAGGCACTTGTGTCCTCAGGGCTGACTGGTTCAGATGAGCTGCCCCCTGGGATTCCCTCAGCTATGGGCCTTCCTGTTGTTTGGCTAAGGGCCCTCTCCTCTGCCTCTGTTAGAGGTGGTGGTGCAGGTCCTCCACCTGTTTTACGGGCCTCTGCCCTCTTTCTGTTGGCTAGGCAGGAGTCAAATGTTAACTTCACCACATTAATTATTAATGAAACATTACAGGGGGCAGAATGTGTGAAAACATCATACAGGACTGAAAGAGCTGTTACAGTATTCAATAAATAAATTAAAAATATAAATAAAAATTGAAAATTGAATTACAATTAAATTGAAATAGACATACCAAATGTTACCAAAGTGAGATACAACCAGGCATGTTATATTTCCAACTCACCTGATTGAATTATATTTCATTTTCAACTGCCTCCAAGTCCGTTTTTCGCCCCCTGGGTTGCACCTGCATGAACAGGGGGCCAACAGCATTTTTTGCATGCAATATTTTATGAGTGATTAAAAACAAAACTTACGCATTGACTCGAGCAGTGATTTTTTTCCCATGCGTTTTCTCTATCTTTTGCCGCTGCCACTGTGTTGCTTTTTTTCCGGAAAATATGCTCATATTCACCGTATGCCTCGATCAAAATTTCAAGCTCCAGGGGTGAAAAAAATGTTGAGCGCTTTCGTTTTGATCCCGCTTCCATGGTGAATCAAGGAATCGGGGCTCCATTGATGATGGCTTATTTATAGTCGTGGTGCACGCGCTTGACTCGGAGTCAACATACTCAGAGTTGACAAAACTAATGTGAATCAGCTGTGTTGAAACAGGAAACTCAGAGTTTTTCATCTCAGGGTTTGTCAACTCAGGGTTAACACTCATACTCAGAGTTTGTTGAACCTCCTTCATGAAATCGGCCCCAGATCCCTTTCAACAACGACACAGAGACAGTAAACAATTCTCAGTCTGTAACTGATGAAATACTTCATCTCATTTCCAAAATACTGAAGCAGATGCTCAGATGTCATATGGTTGTGATTCGTAATGTTATGTTGTATCAGAGAGTTGCATAAAATTATTTCTAATCTGAATTAAATGAGTTCTCTTACTGTTTTATACTTGAACTGTAAAGTGAGTAGTAGTCTACCTCAAGTTACACAATGCACCACAGAGAAATGTGTCAGTTTTTTATACATTTGCAGACATTTTATTATGCAGTAATGTGTTGTTTACAGTGTTTTGTACAACTTCACTAATGTTTTTCATTGCCATTATTTGCTGCCTGTGTGCTGTTATTTTTATGTAATTTTACAGTTTTAAGACAGCAATTAATTCAAAGTGTCATGTATTGAATTTTTAAATGTATTTGCACAAATAAAAGCCAAAAAAAATCAACACGATGGTGTTTGGTGGTTATTTTCCCATAAAACTAAATGATATAATAAATGAATACATTTTAATTCTAAAAAGTGTAAATAAAACACATTTTGAGTGTTAGGTGTCAACACTGGAGAAGAGTTTATATTGAAAATAACTAAATTTTAGAGTCACACTCAGTGAGGGATGAGTATTTTAACACCAGGAGGAGTTCAAGTTAACTCTGTTTCAGAGTTAAAAATTCAGCTCCAGGAACAGAGTTATTTTAACTCTGCCACAGAGTCTATTCGATGGTCACACATGTTCACTCAGACTGAGTTGATTTTAACTCACACAGAGTTTATTCCAGAGGCTAAAATTAGCTGTGTGTGCAGTATTTCCAGCTTTACACATGAACTTCTACAAAATAAACACTTCTGTAGTGATGAAGAAAAGTGTCCATGTAACATTTAGGGCTTGACCATGGTTCCTGGCCCCTAAACAGAGGAGGAGCAGAGAAAATGTGGGCCAATAGGAGCTGTTTTAGGGTACTGAGTAAAGTTGATCATTTTGATTATGATTTCCAGAAATGTCATCTCTATATTGTTTCCAAACCTCTTTGCACTCACCCCACCAGGGATGGCAGCTGAGATGTTCAGATAAACAGAAGTGAACCATGAAGCACGTGCTGGGTTAAACATCATCACTGGCTGACAGATGAAGTCCAGGGTAAGAAAGCTGAGAGCAGAAGAGGAACACATTCACAAAGTGTGATATTAAAGAGAGTCAACAATGAAATCTGCTCTTCACCTGAGCTTCTTTCCACTAACTGACTCTAGAAGGTGCCAAAGCTCCTGAAGTGCTGATTTGGAAATGTGTCATATTATCTCAGGAATAATATGATGGAAACTTGAAATGATTGTGATGATTGTTTACTGTATAAGTCCATGTAAGAGCTGCTTATTTGTTATTATTTACTAGAGGAAGTCAGGCTGCTTCCTGAACAGAGACAACTATTCACAAATGTACTCAGTGGTTTCACTGTGTTAGGTAATAACTAAGATTTCATGTTATTCTAGTTTTGGTCTCTTGAGTTTTGCTTTTCCAGTTTTATTTTGAAGCCCTAGCCCTTGTGTATTTGTCCTCTCTCTACTTCTTTTCTTTTCCTGTTTCCCTCCTTTGCTGATTGTCTGTCCCGCCCTAATGTGTGTCACCTGTTGTCAATTAGCCCTAGTGTATTTAAGTCTCATTCTTCTCTTGTCTCTGAGACTGTGTTCACCAGTGTTTTGTCCAAGTCTGTTCCTGCTGTGTTCTTGCTGTGGTTGTACCTGCTTTTCTCATCCTGGACTCTGTGTTCACCTGCTGTCCTGTCCTTAGTGTTACCTGTTTCCCTGCCTTTGTCACCTCCAGGATTTAACTTTGGATTCACTTTCGTTTGTTCACCTCAAGCAAGGACTTCAAAGTTTTAAGTTTTGAACTTGAGTTTCTGAAGTTTTTCCTTCTTGGACGATTTAGTTGTTTAAGTTTTGTTTCCTGGCCTTCGACTTTGATCCAGTGATTTTGAGTTTAATAAAGAGGACTTTAACTGACTCGTCCGTCCGTCCTGGGGTTTCTACACCTGTGCCCTCCCCCTTAGTGTTCTTGGCCACAGCAGTGACTGTAACAGGTCCCTGCTGACCTCTCATTTCATATTTTTACACTGTGTTTAAATATATGACACCATGTGGACACAATATCATCTGAAAGGATTTTAAACCTCAGGATGAGGCCACTTGAAAGTTTACCGATCCCTGGAACAACATCTGATGCTGTAGCTGATTTTCTCACCTGGTCATCTGCATCTCCAGAGCACATGTCCATCTGACCACTGCTCCCAGCATCTCTCTCTCCTCTTCTTGTCTCTCAGTTCTATTTGCATTGTGACCAGGCCCTTTGAAACCCCTAGCCCTTGTGTATCTGTCCTCTGTCTACTTCTTGTCTTTTCCTTGTTCCCTCTAAGACGAAGACCACGTCACTGCTCACTGGTAGCACATGGTAGGACAGACACTCAGCCCTGTACCCATTCATGGTTCATAACAAATGATTCCCACTGTTTTCCTGGTGAGTGCACGCACCACATTGGACACATGTTCATACACCATATACCCAACCCTCAGAGTAAAACATAAGAAACACACTACACACCAGCTCTGTTATTTCAAGATGGTTTATTCACTCATATGCTTTTACCAGTGCTGCTGCCATCTTGGTCCTCTCCTTCTCTTTGCCTGGGGCCTGAACCAGAGCAGCTGAAGAAGGCTGCCTTATATAGTGGTAGGAGGAACCTGTACATACCAGGTCCCACTGAATGGGAGGGGCGATTTTGGTTTGGCATTAATGGATGATATGATGAAGCAGGTTCATGTATGAGTGAATTATTGAAATGATGATTAGTGTTTGTTGTGGGTTTAATGTGGGACCTGATTATGAAGATGTGGTGACCAGAGATCTAATATTTAATGCATTGAATGTAAATTGGTTGGTCTTGAGAGGAGCTTAGGGTTTATAATGTTCCGGCCAACAAAGCACTCGAAGAGAGAGTGAGGGATGCAACACCCAGTAAGTTGTGGATTTAATTTTTGTTCATTTTGCCTTGATTTCTGGTAGCTTTTTTGCCTGTAAATAAATGCACTGCTCAAATGCTATTTGCAACTCCAGCCATGATTTTTTTTTTATTTCCTAAACTAAAAAGAAAACCAGTGTTTGTGTGACAATAATTCACCTCAGCCACCTGGAGGGGGGGTAGCTGCAGCCTCACCACCTCTACTTTTGGCCTCTGCTCAGGCTGAGGAGCAGCTGTGTCTGACCTGCATCAACAAACAGTGAAAACTGTTAATGTATCTCATTTTCTTCTTTTACTTGAAAAGTCATTGTGGGAGGTGTAGGGGTGTAATGGGGGGCACACAATGCTCCAATGCCCTCACTTGGTGACAGGCTCCCTCAAAGTGACTTTATAACCTCTTCAACCACAATGTTTGGATTCACAGATGAAATTCAGATGCTCCTCTGTGGTCCAGCTCAGAGTCTACAATGCAACACACCCCACTGATCTCTTTACATTATTCATCCAATTCACCTAAACACAAATGAAATAGAGTGAGAATCCTCCAGAGTCACATCAGTTCCCCTGAGGCTCCTTCTCCTCATGCTGTTCTTCAACCCTCCACATTTTTCCATCAACACATGTAAACATGTTTATTGACTGATCGTCTGATCTGATTTGTTTTGTTCATTTATTGTTGCTTCTCAGTCTTTAGTGTTGACTGAACAGGAGTCTTCTGCCCTCCAGTGGTCACTGTCAGTAACTACAACACTGCACACAGCCCTGACAATGATACTGATGTTCACACTGACATTATTCCACATTTACTGACTTATTTTTGCTCTAATGTTCATCAGTCTGATAATGACTCTCTGTATGTGAACACATATTTATTATACTGCTATAAATACTGATGTCTGACTGATGGACAAATAATCAGAGAGTTTACTGCCCTCCAGTGGTCACACTGACAAGCGTCCAACAGGACTCTCACTGATTATTAGGATCAATATGTACCAATCAGTATTGATGACATCAGCAGGAAGATGAGGACTGGTCATAGTTTGAATAATGTTCCATGTATTATTCCATCCATGTTTTCACTACAAGCAGATACACTGTAAAAACTGTGACAACTAAAAAGATCACTGTAAAATGATAAATAGGAGATGCACTGTTAAAATTCTAAAATTGCTTATCAGGAAATACGCTGTAAAATAATTTAATGGAGTCTGTGCACTGTGTAAAATGGCAACAAAGGTGACACAGGATATATCCAATAAAAAATGATGGTCATAGATGAAAACATGAAAATAGGTTGAAAACCAGGTGTACACTGTAAAATTACAGATGAAGTTGAAAAACTCTTTAAACATTTTTCAAATAAACTTCACAGCTTCTTGTTTTAGTCAGAATTCAGCTGCTGGGTTTCACTCTCATCTTTTCTGAATCTTTTTTTTTTTTTAAGTTGACTTAAATTTCATCGAATCGAGGCTCAAACTCTTCAGAGTAGTCAGGAGCTTTTTAACTCTGTGAACCTCTGAAACACAGTTTGACAAGTTTCTATCTTTGTTTTTCTCAGATCTTTCAGATAAACTGTGGCAGCATTTTAGTTTGAACTGAATCAGTGCTTCTGTCCAAAGATTCAGAGAAAGACAAAACAATAATGTTCACAATGATTATTTTAATGTGAAAGGACAAGATCATGATTAGAATCTTAAAAAGTAAAAGTCAGCAACATTTTTCCTGTAATAATCGTAGCTTCCATCTTTAAAGGACTGGAAGAGGAAGAAGTTTACAAGGAATCATTTAGAAGAGTTTAACAAATAAACTGCTTTAATACATGAATCTGAAAAAGTGTGTGTGAGTGAAAGAGACAGACATGTACAGACTGAACTATCTGTTCAACAGTGAGAGAGTTTCTCTAACACTACACTCTGCACAGAGACACTGAGGAACCAGACCACCAGAGTCCAAACCCAGGACACAGAGGTTCAGTGAATGTGGTGTTGAAGGTGTAGAGGTGGATCAGTGAGTCAGAGGAGACTCTGTAGAAGGACAGAGAGCCAGCAGGACAGTCCACATACACTGCTACTCTGTCAGAGACAGAGGAAGATGATGAAGAGGAGGAGGAGAACAAAGGTGTCACTCTGTTGTTGTGCCAAACAGAGTAACCACCATCAGAGCAGAACAGACTCCAGGACTGATCGTTCCATCCAAACAAACAGTTTTCTCTGTCTCCTTTCCTTCTGATTCCTCTGTAACTCACTGATATATAAACTGCTCCTCTCCACTCGACCTCCCAGTAACAGAAACCAGTCAGACTATTACTACACAGCAGCTGAGGCCACTGGTCAAATCTGTCTGGATAATCAGGATATGACTGATCCTCCTCCACATGTGTCACCTTCCTGTTGTTGTCAGACAGTTTGAGCTTTCTGTTTACTGTGTTTGTGTCGATGGTGAGTTCACAGAAATCTGATGGAGAGAAGAAGACACAACACAGCTGCAGTTATTGATCTATCACCTGATCATTGATTGACACAAGATGGTTGAATGTGAGCTTCTTTGTTTTCAGGAATCAAATGAAAACCACACTTACACTTCCTCAGACCTGGTCTCAACCATCGGACTCCACCAGGCTCTACCCTGAAAGGAGGAGGGGGTCAGACCAGCACGTTCTCTTTTTCAGCATGCAAACATGGACATTACATGGCTCTAATACACAGATGCTTTGATTATTCTGTTCATTCAGCAAAGACACAAAGGACCTGGAGTCCTTATCTTGGAATTATACTGGAGCAGGGAGGTGACATGGAGGAAAGATTTCATCATGTCTTCTCCATTTGATATCACTTTTGGTGTCAGACACAACAAAAGATCTCAGAATGACAAGATCAGGATCTCAGAGAGGTTGAGCTGACTATTGATCATGGACATTTTAGAAGACAGACACATGATCAGAGACCTGATTTCATTTCCTCCTTGGTCTGAGACACTGGCAGATGAATGTCTCTGAGCAGTGTAGATGGTCTTATTATTGTTGGGATGTTATTATTAGTGTGTCAGCACTGAACAGGTATCTAAAGTCTTTGGGGTTGTTGTGGTGAAAGCACTCTGAGTGCTCAAAGTGGCTCTGTTGGTTCTAGGAGCAGTTCAACCAGCTGCAGCTCAAATGTTTCCACTCTGGCTTTGTGCTGATGCAGCATGAAATCCAGTCTGAGAAAGTCCTGCTCAGGTCACAGAAAACAGCTGACCACACCTGATTTAATGATTGTCACATATTTTCTCTTAAATATGACACAGTGAGTCATGATGAGATACTGAAATCCGAATTGGAAAAACTCCTCTTTGTGTTGTTGTTGAATTCAAAGCACTTCTGAAGAGATCAGTCATCAGCTGTGACACACTAAATGTTTCCAGCACTTCCTCCTCTATCACACACTGTCTGTGGCTGCAGCAGGCCTCTCCATACCTGAGGGTGTCCAGTCTCCTGCGTGGATCCTTCAGTCCAGCAGACAGCAGCTTCACTCCTGAGTCTCCTGGATGATTGTAGCTCAGGTCCAGCTCTCTCAGATGGGAGGGGTTGGAGCTCAGAGTTGAGGCCAGAGAAGCACAGCCTTCCTCTGTGATCAGACATCCTGACAGCCTGCAGACACACACAGCATCACACAGGAACCCTCTGTCAACACCTGCTGGTCTGTTTTGTTGTTCTTTTTTATATTTTTGTTTTTGGTTCTGGTCCATTTTGGTCCAGGTTCAATGTATTTAAGGCAAATTCCTTCATTTGCCTTATCTGTAACATCATCTGTAGGATTAAAAAAAAAATCAACAACTAAGAAAAATTAAGAGAAATTCTGAATAATTGTCTGAGTCTAGAAAGTTCTGCTGAACTTCAGTAAAATTTACTTTGAACAATCCTACACAAGTTTGATGTTTATCCACTGATGTGAATCAGATATCAGCAAATCATCAGCTAAACAGGTTGATGGATCCTGACCTGAGAGTCTCCAGGGTACAGTGTGGACTCTTCAGTCCAGCAGACAGAAGCTTCACTCCTGAATCCTGCAGGTCATTGTTACTCAGGTCCAGGTCTCTCAGACTAGAGGACTGGGAGCTGAGAACTGATGACAGAGCTTCACAGCTTCTCTCTGAGAGGTTACAGCTGCTCAGTCTGAAGAGGAAACAATGAAGAAAAAGTCAAATAACATTTGTGTTGAAAGGACAATCAAAGGAACAAAACTCTCAGTTGGAAACATGACAGTTAAATATGACACAATCAGTAATAAACAGACATGTACAGTCAAAGCTGTAAGTATTTGGACAGTTAGACATGTTATGTTCTTCAGGCTCTCAGCATGCTCACTTTAAAATATAATAATGGATACTACAGTCAATGTAGTATCCATTAATAAACAGACATGTACAGTCAAAGCTGTAAGCTCAGCATTAGCATTAGCATTAGCACAGCTACCTGTCCTCTCCACTGCAGAGCAGCTGATCATTCAGAAGCTGACTGACTAAAATCCTCTTCAGTCTCTGGGTTTATAATGAGAGGAGTAGCTAAAACGTGGGATAACGTAGTGATATTTCATTAGTGAACATCTAGAGTTAGTAATAAACAGACATGTAAAGTCAAAGCTGTAAGTATTTGGACAGTTAGACCTTTTATATATATAAATATATAATATAGAATATATAATATAATGGATACTACAGTCAATGACTGCAAAAGAATTTTACACTAAATATTTAATCTGATTAGTTTGTTTCCCTTCATGTGTATTTGTCCAGTTACTTTTGAACCACTTAAAGGGCTGAATCTCCCACAGTTCTTTCTATACTGGTGTCAACCTGTTCAAATTAAAGCTGAGACATGGCTCTTTAGTGTAGTATCCATTATTTTAATTCAGATTCAATGTCCTGAAGCTCAGAGCCAGAAGAACAATAACTGTCCAAATGCTTCAGGTCTTGACTGTAACTGTGTTGATGTTGGTAACTTATTTGATTTAGTTTGAATCCTCTGATTAAATAGTTTATTAGTTGTAAGTACAGGGCAGCTGTGTCTCAGCAGGTAGAGAGGTTTGTCCATTAATCACAGCTCTCCTCCTGTCAACATCAAGTGTCCTTAGGCTAAAAACCTCAACCTCAAACCAGCCCTGATGGTCAGACCAGCACCTTGTATGGTAGCTGGCTGACATCAGTGTGTGTGTGAATGGGTGAATGAGAAACAACATGTAAAGAGCTGTGGGTTCTATATAAACCATAGACTGTATAAGACATGGACATACACCTGTGACATCACCCATTGGTTTCGGGGAGTCAGTTTTGTGACCAAACCATGGGCATTTGAGCTGCGCCATCTTGGATTTTAGTGGGAGTGTACTTTCCATATTTGGCGAAGAGGCAGTTACTCTGCGGGTCAGCTGGGGTCAGCCAGCCGAGAACCCGGCCACTTAGCTCGGAGCAGCCGAGCTAGCCTAAGGCTAATCAGCTAGGCTAAATAGCTAAGCGGCAGCTGCACGCAGCTACATCCACCACGCGACAGTCCCCGAGTCCGACCCGACTAGTTCAACCCCGTACGACCGCAACACAGAGCATACAACAGAGATCATAATGTTGCTGCTGTGTTTTAAACATGACTGTTTCAGATAGAGAGGTTTTAGGTGGAGCTGTAGAGTTTGGTGGAGTTGTGGGGGAAATTTATTTCTAGTCTGTTATTTAACTGTGAAACAATCATTATTATTTCATATTGATAAATTAAAAATTTAAAACATCATTATTATTATTATTATTGTTGTCATTATTATTAATGATAACGATAAAAAATAATGATAATAATATATTTAAATGTTTAATATTTACCGGGTTTCACCGCTGCCTCCACCCACTATCCACTTATCCACTTACAGCAGCACACAAACAACAGCAGCCGCTTACTGACAGAGCTGCTCTGTCCATGCAATATCGGACTTTTTAAACAGAAAATGAGACGAAATAAAATTGTAGCCTAGTATTCCCACAATAAATGGACTCTGAGAGCACGGAACACACCGCAACAGCGTTCCCTAACATTAGCTGCTCCAGTCCTCTATCTGTATCAGCAGCGACCATAAATCGGCAATTAAGTCATAAGCCAGCGGCAAAATATGCAGGTACATGCTAATTAGTGCAAACATCCAGGTAAAATAGTCAGAAATTTACTTACTGAAAAAACTGCAACACAGACTCCTTAGAAGGTCATAGAAGCCATACTGTCACAAAAACCTATCCGAACATTGGCAAACAAACATGGACACTGCAGCCCCTGTCAACCGTTGGAGGTAGCCGGAGGCCTCTGGATGTAGCTGCCTAGCCCAGCCGATGTTTTAGCAAAGAGCTAACTGCCAGTGCCTGTCTATGGGCTGTCACTCAACGTAACCACGCCCTAATTTATTTTTACCCTAAATAACACTAAAACGGTTGTGGTACAAAAAAATTCACCCCCCTCACAGTGTTCACGGAGGTGGAAACTATCAATAGGGACCAAAAACAAAAAATGTACCAGGCTGTAAATATGTTTTTTTAGGCTGTAAAGTTGGCTATTTTAACATGGGGGTCAATGGAGAATTGCTCACTTCTGGAGCCAGTGGCAGCCGAGGAACTGCAGCTTTTTGAATGCGGAAGTGATCCTCACTGCTGAAACCTACAACTCCCCCTTGATATAAACGCAGCCATTTACCAATTTTTAGGTTTAGTCTGAAAATTGAGTCATGATTTTTAGTTCTGAGGATTTTGAAGCTCAAGTTGTCTCCATCACTGTTGTGTTCAATTGCCATGGTTACAGCTGTTTACTTGATGATTCACACACTGGCCATGTGACTTTGCACTGCAGTTAAAAAACAGACTGACTCTACTCAGTAAATGCACTTCCCTTTAGAAACTCTGAACCGCTCACCTAGCATTAGCATTAGCATTAGCACAACTGCCTGTCCTCTCCACTGCAGCTGATCATTCAGAAGCTGACTGGCTAAAATCCTCTTCAGTCTCTGGGTTTATCTTGAGAGGAGAAGCTAAAACGTGGGATAACGTAGTGATATTTTGTTAGTGAACATCTAGAGGAAGATCTAGATGTTTGACTGTGCATATTGATCCTCAACTTACTCCTTTAGTGAGAACTGAAATTATTAGTATTAACTTATTATTAATTAGCCGTTTGACCTTTGACCTCCAAACTTTCAGATCTGCTTGTTTGACAGAGAGACCTCAAAGCTTTCTTGAGATATTGTGCGAAGATTAATCCGGGACGGGTGGATGGATGGAAAACCCGAAAGGATAATGCCTCCAGCCTTGGCTACCGCCAACACATAGACTTAAAAAGCATTCAAGAGCTTGTGTTTCTCAGCCAGAGTTCATAAATGTGAAGCTGGATAAAAACAAAATAGACAGAAAAACTAAAAGATTTTACAAACTATGAAAATCGTTAGGTATGAGCCTCTCTAAAGTCAGCATTGATGCACTCAAGAAATATCTGCAGTCATTTCAAACAAACTGGAACTTGATCTCACCTGAGAGTCTCCAGGGTACAGTGTGGACTCTTCAGTCCAGCAGACAGCAGCTTCACCCATGAATCCTGCAGGTCATTGTTACTAAGATCCAGGTCTCTGAGAATGGAGGACTGGGAGCTGAGAACTGAGGACAGAGCTTCACAGCTTCTCTCTGAGAGGTTACAGCTGCTCAGTCTGAAGAGGAAACAATGAAGAAAAGTCAAATAACATTTGTGTTGAAAGGAAAATCAAAGGAGAAAAACTCTGTTTGCTCATTTCTCAACAAGTTGGAGACATGACAGTTGAATATGACACAATCAGTAATAAACAGACATGTACAGTCAAAGCTGTAAGTATTTGGACAGTTAGACATGATTTTCAGGCTCTCAGCACGTTCACTTTAAAATATAATAATGGATACTACAGTCAATGACTGCAAAGAATTTTACACTAAATATTAAATCTGATGAGTTTGTTTCCCTTCATGTGTATTTGTCCAGTTACTTTTGAACCACTAAAAGGGCTGAATCTCCCACACAGTTCTTTCTATACTGGTGTCAACCTGCTCAAATTAAAGCTGAGACTTGGCTCTTGAATGTAGGATCCATTATTTTAATTCAGATTCAATGTCCTGAAGCTCAGAGCCTGAGGTTACTGTTCAGTAACTGTCCAAATACTTCAGGTCTTGACTGTAACTGTGTTAATGTTGGTACCTGATTTGATTTAGTTTGAATCCTCTTACAAAATAGTTTATTAGTTGTAAGTACAGGGCAGCTGTGTCTCAGCAGGTAGAGAAGTTTTTCCATTAATCACAGCTCTCCTCCTGTCAACATCAAGTGTCCTTAGGCTAAAAACCTAAACCTCAAACCAGCTGTGATGGCCAGATCAGCACCTTGTATGGTAGCTGGCTGCCATAACTGTGTGTGAATGGGTGAATGAGAGGCAGCATGTAAAGAGCTGTGGGTAAATGATTTTTAAGTCTGAGGATTTTGAAGCTCAAGTTGTCTCCATCACTGTTGTGTTCAGTTACCATGGTTACGACTGTTTACTTCTTGACTCACACAATCACCCATGTGACTTTGCTCTGCAGTTAAAAAACAGAATGAGTCTCCTCCTTAAATCCATTTCTCATTAGAAACTCTGAACTGCTCACTTAGCATTAGCACAGCTGCCTGTCCTCTCCACTGCAGAGCAGCTGATCATTCAGAAGCTGACTGACTAAAATCCTCTTCAGTCTCTGGGTTTATCTTGAGAGGAGAAGCTAAAACGTGGGGATAACGTAGTGATATTTCATTAGTGAACATCTAGAGGAAGATCTAGATGTTTGACTGTCCACATTAATCCTCAACTTACTCCTTTAGTGAGAACTTAAATTATTAGTATTAACTTATTATTAATTAGCCCTTTGACCTCCAAACTTTAAGGTCCGCTTTAAGTCACAGTGAACATTTGTGCAAAGTTTGACAGAGAGACCTAAAAGCGTTCTTGAAATATTGTGGGAAGAATAATCCGAAACAGATGGATGGACGGAAAACCCGAAAGGATAATGCCTCTAGCCTTGGCTACTGCCAACGCATAGGCGTAAAAAGCATTCAAGAGCTTGTGTATCTCAGCCAGCGTTCATAAATGTAAAGCTGGATAAAAACAAAATAGAAAAACTAAAAGATTTTACAAACTATGAAAATCGTTAGGTATGAGCCTCTCTAAAGTCAGCATTGATGGACTCAAGAAATATCTGCAGTCATTTCAAACAAACTGGAACTTGATCTCACCTGAGAGTCTCCAGGGTACAGTGTGGACTCTTCAGTCCAGAAGACAACAGCTTCACCCCTGAATGCTGCAGGTCATTGCTACGAAGGTCCAGGTCTCTCAGACTAGAGGACTGGGAGCTGAGAACTGATGACAGAGCTTCACAGCTTCTCTCAAAGAGGTTACAGCTGCTCAGTCTGAAGAGGAAACAATGAAGAAAAAGCCAAATAACATTTGTGTTGAAAGGAAAATAAAAGGAGCAAAACTCTCAGTTTGCTCATTTCTCAACAAGTTGGAGACATGACGGTTAAAAATGACACAATAAGTAATAAACAGACATGTACAGTCAAGGTACAAAGTATTTGGACAGTTACACATATTTTGTTCTTCAGGCTCTCAGCACGTTCACTTTAAAATACAATAATGGATACTACAGTCAATGACTGCAAAGGATTTTACACTAAATGTTAAATCTGATGAGTTTGTTTCACTTCATGTGTATTTGTCCAGTTACTTTTGAACCACTAAAAGGGCTGAATCTCCCACACAGTTCTTTCTACACTGATGTCAACCTGATCAAATTAAAGCTGAGGCTTGGCTCTTTAATGTAGGATCCATTATTTTAATTCAGATTCAATGTCCTGAAGCTCAGAGCCTGAGGTTACTGTTCAGTAACTGTCCAAATACTTCAGGTCTTGACTGTAACTGTGTTAATGTTGGTACCTGATTTGATTTAGTTTGAATCCTCTTATAAAATAGTTTATTAGTTGTAAGTACAGGGCAGCTGTGTCTCAGCAGGTAGAGAGGTTTGTCCATTAATCACAGCTCTCCTCCTGTCAACATCAAATGTCCTTAGGCTAAAAACCTCAACCTCAACCTGGGTAAACGTTCTATATAAACACAGCCATTTAGTAGTTTCTAGGTTTAGTCTGTGAAAATTGAGTCATGATTTTTAAGTCTGAGGATTTTTAAGCTCAAGTTGTCTCCATCACTGTTGTGTTCAGTTGCCATGGTTACAGCAGATTCAATGTGATGAAGCTCAGAGTTCAGAGATGATGATAAGGAATTAAAGAAGAGAGGAATTTATTTTCCCTCCTGCTGAATAAAATAGCAATGTCTTCATATAATGATGAATAAATCCAACTATCTATACACTTACAGAGCTTTGTTAGAGGCTTTGACAACTGGCAGCAGCTTCAGAAGAGCCTCCTCTGAAGCAGAGTATTTCTTCAGGTCAAACACGTCCAGATCTTTTTCTGATGACAGTAAGATGAAGACCAGAGCTGACCATTGAGCAGGAGACAGTTCATCTGTGGAGAGACGCCCTGAACTCAGGGACTGTTGGATCTGCTCCACTAGAGAACGATCATTCAGTTCATTCAGACAGTGGAACAGGTTGATGCTTTGCTCTGCAGAGGGAGTCTCTTCAATCTTCTTCTTGATGTACTGAACTGTTTCCTGATTAGTCTGTGAGCCACTTCCTGTCTGTGTCACCAGACCTCGTAGGAGAGTCTGATTGGTCTGCAGTGAAAGACCCAGGAGGAAGCGGAGGAACAAGTCCAGGTGTCCATTTGGACTCTGTAAGGCCTCGTCCACAGCCCTCTGATAGAACTGTGTTGGATCAGCTTTGTCTCTGAACAGTTTAGAACACAGGAAGGTTGATTGTTCTTCTGACAGCAGATCGACTCCAGAGTTGATGAAGGTCAGATGGACATGAAGAGCAGCCAGAAACTCCTGAAGACTCAGATGGACGAAGCAGAACACCTTGTCCTGGTACAGTCCTCTCTCCTCTTTAAAGACCTGTGTGAACACTCCTGAGTACACTGAGGCTGCTCTGATATCGATGCCACACTCTGTCAGGTCTGATTCATAGAAGATCAGGTTTCCTTTCTGCAGCTGCTCAAAAGCCAGTTTTCCCAGAGACTCAATCATCTTCCAGGTCTCTGGACTCCAGTGTGAATCTGTCTCAGCTCCTCCATCATACTTAACATACTTCAGTTTGGACTGAACCACCAGGAAGTGGATGTACATCTCCGTCAGGGTCTTGGGCAGCCCTCCTCCCTCTCTGGTTTCCAACACATCCTCCAGAACTGTAGCAGTGATCCAGCAGAAGACCGGGATGTGGCACATGATGTGGAGGCTTCGTGAAGTCTTGATGTGGGAGATGATCCTTCTGACCTGCTCCTCCTCTCTGAACCTCTTCCTGAAGTACTCCTCCTTCTGTTGGTCAGTGAACCCTCTGACCTCTGTCACCATGTCAACACACTCAGGAGGGATCTGATTGGCTGCTGCAGGTCGTGTGGTTATCCAGAGGCGAGCAGAGGGAAGCAGTTTCCCCCTGATGAGGTTTGTCAGCAGCACATCCACTGAGGTGGACTCTGTAACATCAGTCAGGATCTCAGTGTTGTGGAAGTCCAGAGGAAGTCGACACTCATCCAGACCGTCAAAGATGAACAGAACCTGGACCTCTTCAAACCTGCAGAGTCCTGCTTCTTTGGTTTCAGGAAAGAAGTGATGAACAAGTTCCACCAAGCTGAACTTTTTCTCTTTCAGCACATTCAGCTCTCTGAACGTGAATGGAAATGTGAAGTGTATGTCCTGGTTGGCTTTGTCTTCAGCCCAGTCCAGAGTCAACTTCTGTGTTAAGACTGTTTTCCCAATGCCAGCCACTCCCTTTGTCATCACTGTTCTGATTGGTCCATCTCTTCCAGGTGAGGCTTTAAAGATGTCTTCTTGTCTGATGCTTGTTTCTGGTCTGGCTGGTTTCCTGGATGCTGTTTCAATCTGTCTGACCTCATGTTCATCATTGACCTCTCAGTCCCTCCCTCTGTGATGTAGAGCTCTGTGTAGATCTGATTCAGAAGGGTTGGGTTTCCTGCTTTAGAGATCCCCTCAAACACACACTGGAACTTCTTCTTCAGAGTAGATTTAAGTTTATGTTGACAAACTGCAGCAACATGTCCTGAATGAACAAACAAGAAACAACATCAATGACTGACTCATAAAGAAAACATGACATGTTCATCCCCTAAAGAACACACATGAACATATGTCCCTCCATGTCTTGAGACGTTGGACATTTGTCCATCATGTTGAATCTTTAGAGAAATCCTCTTACTGCTGTGCAGACAGTCAGCCAGCTCCTCCTGCTTCATTCTCCTCAGGAAGTTCACTGTGATCTTTACAAAAGCCTCTCTGCTGCTCCACCTCTGCTCTTCATCCTCACCATCCAACACCTCCTCATCCTCCCTCTGACTCTCTGAGCATTGTGGGTAATCTGGACTCACAACCTTCTGGATCGTCTTCAGCTCCTTCTTCACAAAAGTGACAATGTTCTCCTCCAGCAGCTGGAACAGAAAACTACATGAATGACACAATCAAAGTAAAACCATGGAGCCAAACATCAGATCCATGTTGGACACACTGACAATCCACTGCTCTAAAAAGTGCAGCATGGAGATTATTGTCAACACAACAGATGTCAAAGTAGTTGTTGTCCATGTACAGACCATAAATATGGAGTCCAGGTGTGTTTGATGCTGCTGGGCAGACTGGGCACTGGGAACCTCTGAGCTCTCCTGGTCCACTCTGTGGAGGAATCATGAAGAATTAGCTCACATTATGTTTGCAGCATCTGTGAGTGTTTTATGCTTTGTACACAAACAACAGCTGCTTTTATGTTCTGTGGTGACTGTCCTGATTAAAGCAAACACTACTGTGCTGTGACATTCTCAATGAGAGGAAACAAGCAATCACTACTGTACCTCATGACCTAGAGTCATCACAACAAGTCCACCTTTTAAATGATGAGTTTTAAGGACTCACACTGGGTTTGACAGAAGTCTTACCTCTGCTACAGGACACTAACACAAACACTGGAACTGGATAGGTGCTGAGTTACAGGGAGTTTTAGTTCTGATCTGAATGACACATATAAGAACATAAGAAGTGCTTTTCTTGAAAAGAGAAACATCAACTTTGCCACTAAAGCCTGTGTTTCAGCCTGATCATGTTCATATACTGTGTCATTCATGAAGCCTGGAGACAAAACACAATCACTTCATCTTTCATAGAAGACCAGTTATACAGGACAGCTGTCTGATACATTTTAAACTCAGCTGCAGCTCACTTCTTTGCAGCAGAGGGAGGCTGTCCTTTGAAATCAAGGGCTGATGCTTTGACCCATCACTCTTCATGGACACACAGCTGGGCTCAGGTCCATGTTCAGGTCCAGGTCCAGCAGTCTGGTGTGTGCTGCTGCTCTGGCCTTCAACACAACACACACAGAGCTTTGAGTGTGAATAATGATGGTGCAGTGATGTGAGTGCTGAGCTCTGACATGGAGAAGAGTCATGGACAGTTAGAGATCCTCATCTCACCTCTGAGCTTTGGTCTGGATCTCATGGTCCCCACACAGACTGCTTTTAGGGGAGGGGCTCCCTCCTCTCTGTCCTCACACTGATTCATGATGCTGAATTCACATCCACATCAGCTCACACACACTTTCTACCTTCATCTGGAGAAAAACACAAATCATTCATCTGCACATCAACTGAAATCATCCTCTCCATCATTTGTCCTGTAGAAATATCAGCTGCTCCTCCACTGATTGGCTCTTCTTTCCTCTTTCATATCTTTCACACACGATTCAGAGACGGCCATTTCCATTCACTGACACACAGATGGACTGAGATCCACTGGTTTTATCTGACGAGTTCAGTTAAGATTTTTCCTTTATTAATCCCTCAATCTGGGGAAATTACTCTCTGCATTTTACCCACACCAAGTGTACGAAACACACACAAGCATGCACATGCACTAGAGACGCTGGGGCAGATGAAAACAAGCTGCAGGTGATTATTCCACACAAAACAGTGAGACTCAGTTCATTTTTCCTCAGTATTATTCAAGGGCCCTTTTAGTTGGGGCCCCTGACACTTCCTCCTGCCTTTTCTAATAGTAAAGTCTGAACTATATGAAGCAGCAACAACAAACCAAAACCAAACCAAACAACAGAGACACAGATAGACATCAATAAAAACAGCAAATATGTCCTGACAGACAATTATAATATATAATCACCTATCAGAGCTGCTTTTTAAAAAATAAAAAGCAGCAGACATATTGTAAAGTGGAAGTTTGGCTGCACTGTTAAAAACAACAACCAGGGTGACAATGTGGAAATGAAAATGAAACGTCAAATGACAACATCAGCAATAAAATTACAGAAGTATTATCAGCAGCCAGATGATTCAATTCAATTCAATTTTATTTATATAGCTCCTTCCACAATCAAAATTGTCTCAAAGCACTTTACAGAGGACCAGAGCCTGACCCCAGAGCAAGCACTTAAGGAGACAGTGGCAAGAAAAGACTCCCTTTAACAGGAAGAAACCTTGAGCAATGTTAGAGAGCCAGCATTCAAATTACAGAACAGTTAGTGGATACTGTGTGCTCAGCAGATTACAGTTATGATAGGAAACAGAGCACAGAAGCAAAAAGCTGTCATGATTGGTAATTATTTACATTACAGTCTGCAGAGAATATTAATCCAAAATGTATCTGTAACATAGTGGAACATTAAACATAGTAATGTGTTAGAAATGGATCATTGTAGACAATAAACAGCAGCAGGTGGGTGGAGCCAGGACCACAGACAGAGAATATGCAGCTCCGGAGCCAGAGACACCTGCAGAAAGGTACAGAGACAGAGAGACCAGAGAGAAACAAGCACAGGACTATGGGACAGAGAGGACACAGAGTTAATGACATGTAATAAAGGTTAATAAATGTGAGAGTGGGTCTGAGGAAAGAAAGAGAAGAGGAGAGGTGTGCAGAGGATCATGGGAAGTCCCCCAGCAGCCTAGGCCTATAGCAGCATAAGGGATGGTTCAGTTGCCACCAAAACCAAACAGCAGAGAGACAGATAGACATCAATAAAAACAGCAAATATGTCCTGACAGACAGTTTCTCTGTTTGTACTGTGACCAGCCACAGAGATATAATCACCTATCAGAGCTGCTGAGATGCTTTATTGTGAGAGTATTTATGGATTTGGGTCTTTATCATCTAATTGATCAGGTAGAGTTTGTCCTGATAGGACCAGGAGGCCTCTGACTCTGTGGATGGAGTGTTAACTGTCTCTCTGAAAATCACATAGAGCCTGAAAAACCCTGTCAGTCCCTCTGAGCTCAGTCCCGTAGAGTTCATCTAATGACAGAGAAAGTCAGAGCTGTTCTCCAGCCGCTGTCCGGCCGAGCTCAGACCGCATTTAGCGGCTCAGACTGCGGGAGAGCAGCGGCTCAGGTCCGCCTCCTCCACAGGCTGATTCAGGCAGGAAAAGCTGCCTTCAGTCAGCAGTAAGTGGAGCCACAGACTAACAAAGGCTCCGTGTTCAGCTACTGACCATCAGCTCACTCTGCTTCTACTCTGACTCCACCGCTTCTAACGGTCCTCCTCCTGCCTCATCCCGACTTTACAGTGACAACTCAGTCAACACAACTAAACACCACAACGCAGTATAAAAAACTCGAAAATAACTACTAACTACAGGAAGCGTTTACGAGTAAAACATTAAAAGTGACATTTACCTTCAGACAGAGAAAATCATCTGCGCCTCAAACTTCGGTCAAAGTGAAAGTAAACTTTCAGCAACCGTAGGACACAGTGATGAGAATTCCAGCAGGGGCGTAGCTAGCAAGCTTTTCAATAGTGTGGGGGGTGTATCCAGCTGTGGCAGTAGCAAATCTACCTCAATATCGAATTGAAACGCTACTGTCGAATTTAAGCTTTCAACTTCACTAACAGGTTTTTGAAAAAGGTGTCCATCTTCTTCTGTCTTTTTCTTTTCTGCATCTTATGATTCTGCATGAAAAAAAGACAGAGGTAAGCTTGATCGTGACATCAGGACCAGCATGTTAGAGAGCCAGCATTCAGATTACAGAACAGTTAGTGGATACTGTGTGCTCAGCAGATTACAGTTATGATAGGAAACAGAGCACAGAAGTAAAAGGCTGCCATGATTGGTAATTATTTACAGCCTCCCTCAACTCCACTCAAAGCTGATGTCATATTTCAAGGAACAACAGGAGAGGGAGGGGAGAGAGAAGGCAGCCATGGCACAGACACAGAGCGACTGTAGTACAGCGTTTTTGCAAAACTGCAGAAAAAGTGTGGTGTTTAAACTCCCACATTCCCCACAGGTGCGACGCCCGTGGATTTCCAGGTCTTTTCAGAGAGCCGGTTCTTATGGCTCAGCTCACTAAAAAGAGGCGACTCTTTCAGCTCCCAAGTAAAATTATGTGCAAAATGAATTACTAATGTACAAAACATTTAAATCATTTATTATTTATATGTACATGATATCTGTATATTCTCCATAGTCATATTTTCTCTCAGTCAGATCTATTTTATAGATCTATTTTATAGATCTGACTATATCCCACAATTCTCCATACTGTACATTTACTATCCCTAGTGCTCCTCTAATTTATATTTATTTTTATATGGAGATTGTTACACATACACTGTTTTAAATTATCTTACAGGGCATCTTACAGAGCTGAAACTAAATCTGATTCCACTGTACAACTCCTGTTCTGCAATGACAATTATTTTTGATTCTCATTCTGGTTATATGGCTTATTATACTCAACATGGAACTGAGTGCTACAAAAAATACATTTTAAAGTACAAAAACAAATACCATCTCAATTTAACAAAAAGATCCAACCTTTGATTGGATGTATAATATTTGTAAATTTTTATCTATTAGAGAATCACTCAAGAAAATCTAAATGAAAATGTGTAAAACAAAAATAAAAAAATCAGCATCCAGGGAACAGTTTTAGCTGGTCTTAAGAAAAACCAAATGCCTCAGATTTGAGGGGTTGATCCTGTGTGTGCTGTGTCTGTAACTCCCCCTTCCCCCTCCTGCACAAGACTTAATCTCTCAGGGTCGTGGGTTTGAATCCCACTCCACCACTCGTAGGAGGTGCCATTGTGATAGTCGCCCCTTCAAGCTGGGCCTGGACCCAGGCAGATGATGACATGACTTGTAAGTTCCAAGCATATGAGGAAGTGGCATCACATGACTTGTAAGTTCCAAGCATATGAGGAAGTGGCATCACATGACTTGTAAGTTCCAAACATATGAGGAAGTGGAATCACAGGCAGCTGTATATATACACACTATATACTGTGCAGCAACCCCTAAATACGACAATGTGGTAAAATCAGTCAGGGATAACTGAACTGGATGTTGTGTCACACTCTAACCTCCACTCCTGTGTCTACTACAGTGGAGCTGGATTAACAAAGTCATTAGGATTCATCCTGCTGGGAAGGAAAATGTCTTCACCAAAATCTGTGACAATACATTGAGTAGATGTGAAGATATTTGACTGGACAAACAAAACATTTGACCTACTAATGGCAGAGAAAACAGCAGAGTCATCAGGACTGATCCTCTGGAGGCTATGTGTTATGGTCTCTTTCTCAAATTGAATCGAAGGCAACTGGACTTAAATTTGTCTGGGAAGACATTTCGCCTCTTATCCAAGGGGCTTCATCAGTTCGTATGCCATGGTCTTTCTAGTCCGCACTAGTCTGACTCAGAGGCGAAACGTCTTCCCAGACAAATATAAGTCCAGTTGCCTTCGATTCAATTTGAGAAAGAGATTACAATGACCTGGATGAATGAGAACATTCACAGACATATGTGTTATGGTCGGTAAATAATGCCTTGTCATGTTTTGTCTCGTGTCTATGTTGTCTCGTGATTTCCTGTTTTATTTTGAAATCATTGTCCTTGTGTGTCTTATCTCATTTTAATTCCTGCCTTTGTCTGGTTTCCCGCCTTTGTGATTGTCTTCCCCGCCCTAATTGTTTCCACCTGTTTCCCCTTACCTGTTGTGTATATATAGTCTGCGTCTCCCCTTGTTCCACGCCAGTTTGTCTTGTCCTCTGTCAAGAGAACCAGTGTCCATATCTTGTATCTCGTCAGGTTTTGTTGTTCTTTTGCATTTTTTCTTGTTTTGACTAGTTGCCTTGCCTTTGCTTCACCATTTGTTCCTCGTAAAGAGTGATTTTTTTTTTTTGACTTTAGTTTTTTATGCCTTTTTCCCCAATCGGCTGATTATTATTTTGTCACTTTGTTTAATAAAGACTTTGCTTTTCTGAATTTTCGCTTTGGAGTCGTGCATTTGGGTTCAGTCCACGTTCAGTCCTGACACTATGAAAGAACAAACTTTGATTGAAATCCATCAGATTATTTATTTCATTCTGACTGACAGAGCAAGCAACACTGCCAACCCTCCAGCCTCACTGCCAGTGTCAATACCAACCACAGAAGAAGAGATATCACACCTATACCACTATGACAGCTGCATCCACATACACCTGAGGAACAATGAGCCACAGTGAGGACCAAAGGGAAGTGGCTGCCACATGTATTCACTGTATAAGATAAAATAATGATGTAAAAAATAAAAAGCAGCAGACGTAAAAAGTGGAAGTTAGGCTGCACTGTTAAAAACACAACAACCAGGGTGACAATGTGGAAATGAAAATGAAATGACAAATGACAACATCAGCAGTAAAATTACACAAGTATTATCAGCAGCCAGAGGATTCAGTTCAATTCAATTTTATTTATATAGCTCCTTCCACAATCAAAATTGTCTCAAAGCACTTTACACAGGACCAGAGCCTGACCCCAGAGCAAGCACTTAAGGAGACAGTGGCAAGGAAAACTCCCTTTAACAGGAATAAAACTTGAGCAATGTTAGAGGGCCAGCATTCAGATTACAGAACAGTTAGTGGATACTGTGTGCTCAGCAGATTACAGTTATGATAGGAAACAGAGCACAGAAGCAAAAATCTGCCATGATTGGTAATTATTTACATTACAGTCTGCAGAGAATATTAATCCAAAATGTATCTGTAACAGAATGGAACATTAAACATAGTAATGTGTTAGAAATGGATAATTGTAGACAATAAACAGCAGCAGGTGGGTGGAGCCAGGACCACAGACAGAGAACATGCAGCTCCGGAGCCAGAGACACCTGCAGAAAGGTACAGAGACAGAGAGACCAGAGAGAAACAAGCACAGGACTACAGAACAGAGAGGACACAGAGTTAATGGCATGGAATAAAGGTTAATAACTGTGAGAGTGGGTCTGAGGAGAGAAAGAGAGAAGACAAGAGGTGTGCAGAGGATCATGGGAAGTCCTCCAGCAGCCTAGGCCTATAGCAGCATAAGGGATGGTTCAGTTGCCTGAGCCAGCCCTACTATGGGCTTTATCCTTAACTGTAAAAGTGTCTATAGAAATAATTGTGACTATATGACTATATGTGACTATAGGTTTAGTCATAATAAATAAAACTGTAACTACAACTAATTATAAGCTTTGTCAAACAAAAAGGTTTTAAGCCTAATTTTAAAATTAGAGAGTGTGTCTGCTTCCTGAACCCTTATCTTCATATTTACTGCTTGTTAATTATTTAGTTTGCTCAGTTGTACATTTATTTATAACTAAGTAGTGTGGCCCAATATAAACAGTACAGGCATTGTAATGTTGTAGTTTCACCACAAGAGGGAGTTGGTGGTTTGGAGTCGCTCCTGGTCAGCAGACGTCATGTGTAAATGTAAAAGACTATATTAGTTACAAGGTTATTTTGTTTGTCCTCATCCCATTTGAATCACATGACTGGTGTTAGTGTGGGTCCGTCTGTTATTTCAAAGATGGCCACTTAAGCCGTGAGAGTCCATGAGTGTAGTTGACGCGTGCTTCAATAAAAACTCCGTTCTCAATTTGTTCTGGTTTTTATCTTTTACTGAAGATTTTCTTTGTTGAACAAATACATAAAAACATAAACTTAAACAAGCACGGTCAAAAACTAGTGTGCTCTCCTGGCTCCACAGCTTCAACTAAAAATTCAAATAAGCACATGCAAGCTATTACATTTACAGCCAATCAGAGGCCAGCGCTGTGGAGACACTTGTTCTTAGCCAATACAATGGTTCTGTTATAAATGGCTCTAACAACTGGATTTAAAATTTAATTTGGATATTTACTGTTTTGATGTAAAATAACTTCAGTGTCTCACTATGAGAGACTCCCACTCACTCATTCACTCACTGTCACCACTGAGAAGCAGATAGATAGATACTTTGAAGGAGTGAAGGTGTTTGGAAAGTTTTTGTTTGTGTGTGTGTGTGTGTGTGTGTGTGTGTGTGTGTGTGTGTGTGTGTGTGTTTGTCCTTTGCCTTTGATGTATCAACATTCTACAGTGTGATGTCACAGGCTGCAGTAAGTGGACACACAGCCAGAGACAAGTTCAGAAGTCAAACAGGAGCAGAAACAGTTGGACTGGACAGGACTTGCTCATGATTTAGGAAGAAAGAAGCACTCAGATATTTCTGCACAGTTATTGACAAGGAAGGGAGGAGCTACTGCTGTTACAAGGACAAGAGGAAACTACAGGAAAGTCCAGATCACCTCCAAGGTTTTCAGTAAGTCAATACATGTTAGTAGTGTCTAGTTTAGAAGTTAGTGTTTTGAAATGTTTTGTCAAAATTATATGTTTGTGAAACATGGACGACAAGTAATCATACCCATAAGCCCAGCGGTTTGATTGTGTGCTTATCATTCATGGACAATATTGAGGTTTTTTTTTTTTTTAATGCTAGTCATAATTTTGAGATATTCTGATGGTTGCTCAATGTCTTTGTTTTGGTGTGATGCACTGTAGTTTGTGTTAAAGGAAAGGATTTCTAGGAAGTCTGTACTGTCTGCAACAAGATCCTTTCTAAAGAAATTCTAATGGAAATGATGGAGCATAAAATCCACAGTCCCTGTCCTGTGGAAAAGTTGACTTCAGAGTTGAAAAGAAGCAAACATGAGGCTTCAACAGTCTGAGTAGATCAAGTTTCTATCTTCCAGGTATTTTTAGTCCAAAATTCTCCTCTTTGTGTTTCTACACCTAATGTTTCCTTGCAAAGCTGTGGTGGAGAGATGGAAACACAGAGAGGAAATTCTGCACTAAAAGACAAACATTTGAAGATTCCCACTTGATTTTGTTTAACAATGCTGATGAATTTTGGAATTACTATTTGCACAGAAATAGGACTGTAGATTTTGTGGCCTATCATTTCCACAGAAATAGTTTAAAGATGGGATCTCCTGGCAGCCAGTATGGACAGCAGGAAGAATTAGATCAAACACCAGTGCTTTGAATGTGGAAATGGGAATGTGAGTATATCTTTAAGTGATTTGGGTTTTTTATGTCTTTATTATGGACAGTAGAGAGATGACAGGAAATCAGGTGGAGGCAGAGGCATCAATGTTTCTCCTCCCTTTAGCTTGTGTCTGCAGTCGCTACACTCCTGTGTGTCTATGCTGTAGACTAGAGAGAAAGCTCTATTCTTAATTCTCTCTGTTTTCAGCTCTCAAGACTTTTGCAGCTTCTACCTGAACCTCTGTGATCTGGGGTTTACTTTCACTCCTCTGTCTCAGTTTGTACTTTCAGATATCAGCCTTATTTCACTGTTTACTGATCATTTTCAGCCACATCACAGCTGTTATGTTACTACTAATGGAAAGCAAACTTTTTGCTGTTTCTTTTAAACTAGTAAAAGGTTGTAAGAAAATGAAATGTGTTTCTCAGTGAGTCAGCATCACTTTATTAGTGGTTCAGATGAACAAATCAGTTTGCTGTGCAGTAAAGTGGAAGAAACACTTGCAGCGTTCCAGCACAGCTTTAGTGATAGTGGCTGTTCACAGCATGGCTTAATGTGAGTACACCTCCACAATGGAAAACACTATTTGTTAGAATGAGGAGTATATTGATATTAGACGTCACATTTCCAGCCCACTCACCTTCTGGCATATTTATTTGGAAAGCTTGCTCTGTGGTTTTGGAAGCCACGCCTCCTTGTCTCTTGTGGCCCCAGTCAAGTTCACTACATCCCAAACAATATGTTCCCTTTTAAAACCAGAATGAAAGTTTTGTGTTCATGGTGATATATACCTCTGATTCTTGGGAATTTGGATAAAACTGGTTTTAATTCTGAAAATAAAAGTTACTTGAATATTCACTTTATACAAATTTTTACACTGTTGTACATATACTCTTCTAAAAGATCTAACATCATACATCATCTGCTTTAAGCAAATTAGGAAAAGTATTTTTTTTTTATTTAACAAACATTTTTCTATTAAAAGTGTTATGTATATGGGGTTTGGACTGTTTGTGTGCTTGTGCTTTGGTGCTTTTTCCCTCTCCCTCCTGTGGGAGGTTCTCTCCTTTTTGAGTAAAGAGGCGCGTTTTCCTGCTGACTGGAGGCTGACACACCTGCACCTCATTTCCTGTGATCACTCCTTTTAAGCCGGAGCAGGGCTTCACTTGACGCTGGATTGTCCTACCTTCAGTGGTAACTCTCTCTCGCCGATCAAGCAAACTGTTCTTCTTAAGAGTTTCTAGTGAACTAACCTTGTGCTCAGTCAAGTGACTTCTGCTCTCTGCTATTCTCTTCCAGTGAAACCCTCCAGTGTTCAGGATCACTCCTCCAGCCAGTAAACTGCCTGCCACGCCATTCTGCCTCCACTCCTATCAGTCCTGAAAGTTTTGGACTCGCTTTGTGTTTATCCTTATTAAATCTACTTTTTTTTCTCTGCCATCAGCCTGTGGTCTGCTTCTGGGTCCTCAAAAAACACTCTCACCTAACACAAACCTAACAAAAAGAGACGAGTACTTTAATAACTCAACAGCAATGAAGAAAAATTGTAAGCATATTCATTTAAAACAAATTAAAACTGCCTCTGACGGTGGTGACAATAATCTGACAGTGGTGACAGTGGCCTCATTACAACATACAATTCCAAAAGTTATACCACTCAAGTCAATGACTTCTTGTTTAAGACATTTACTCAAAAAAAAAAAGGTGTAAAAGGTACATTTAGGCAATATCATTTTTCAACCCCACTCCCATAACATCATATATCAAATCATCATAATAAAAAATAAAGTCATTACCACTATAAACTGTATATTGGACATGAAGAACAGATAAAACTATGTCTTACAGTCTCTTTTTCCATAAACTGAAATGTCTCAAAATACAGAAATCATTCTGTATAAATATCACAAAACCCATCTGGCACAATAATAACAATAATTGAAATGTGAACTCCTGTGAGTATTCCCTGACTGTATTACATCACTCATTTAACTTTGTCAAGAAGTATAGTGTATATGTTTCTGCTCTATGAAGTCCATGACTTCAGCAGACAGAATAAAAAAGGGGGCCCCCAAACCCCCCAAAAGGGAAATTTTTTTTTTAAAAAAAAAGGAAAAAAAGAAAAAAAAAAAGGGTTTGGGGCCCCTTTTTTAAAAAAAAAAGGGGGGGGGGGGGCCCCCCCCCCCGGGGCCCCCCAAAACCCCCCCTTTTTTTTTTCCCCCAAAAAAAAAAAAAACCCCCAAAAAAAAAAAAATTTTTTTTCCCCCCCAAAAAAAAAAAAAAATTTTTTTTTTAAAATTTTTCCCCCCCTTTTTTTTTTTTTTTTTTTTTTTAAAAAAACCCCAAACCCCCCCCCAAAAATTTAAAAAAACCCCCCTTTTTTTTTTTTTAAAAAAAAATTTTTTAAAAAAATCTTAAAAAATTTAAAGGAAAAAAAAAAAAAAAAAGGGGGGGGGGCCCCAATTTTTTTTTTTTTTCCCCCCCTTTAATTTAATTAAATTTGCAAAAAAATTTTTAAAAAAAAAATTTTTTTTATTTTTTTTCCTTTTTTTTTTGGGGAAAAAAAAATTTTTTTTAAAAAAAAACCAAAAAAAAAAAAAAATAAAAAAAATTTTAAAAAAAAAACCCAAAAAAAAAAAAAATTTTTTTAACCCCCCTTTGGGCCCCTTTCCCCCCAAAAGGGGGGGGGGGGGGGGCCCCCCCCCCTTAAAAAAAAAAAATTTTTTTTTTTCCCCCCCGGGCCCAACCCAAAAATTTTGGGGGGCCTTAGGGGGGGAAAAAAAAAATTTTTTTTTGGGGGGAAAAAAATTAAAAAAAAATTTTTGGGGGAAAAAAAAAATTTTTTTTTAAAAAAACCCCCCCAAAAAAAATTTTTTTTTAAAAATTTTTTTTAAAAATTTTTTTTTCCCCCCCCCCCTTTTTTTTCCTTTTTTTTTTTGGGAATTTTTTTTTTTTAAAAAAAATTTTTTTAAAAAAAAAAACTCCGGAAAAAATTTTTTAAATTTTTTGGGAAAAAGGGTTTTAATTTTTAAAAAAAAAAAAAATTTTTTTTTAAAAAAAAAATTTAAAAAGGCCCCCCTTTTTAAAAATTGGGGAAAACTTTTTTTTTTTTCCCAAAAATTTTAAAAAAAAAAAAAAAAAAAAACCCCGGCCCCCCCAAAAAAAACCCAAAAATTATTTTTTTTTTTTCCCCCCCCCTTTTAAAGATTAATTTGGGGGGCCCCCAAAACCCCTTTTGGGGTGAAATTTTTTAAAAACCTTAGGGGGTTTTTAAAGGGGGGAAAAAAGGGGTTCCCTTTTTTTTTTTAAAAAGGGGGGCCCGGTTTTTTTTTTTTTTTAAAAACCCTTTTTTTTTTCCCCTTTAATTTCCCCCCCCAAAAAATTTGTGGAAAAAATTTTTTTTTTTTTCCCCCCCCCCCCAAAAAAAAAAAAGGGTTTTTTTCCCCGGAAAATTTTTTTGGGGGGGGGGGTTTTTTTTTTTTTTTTCCCGGGGTTTTTAAAAATTTTTTTTAAAAAATTTTTTTTTTTTTTGGGTTTAATTTTTTCCCCTTTTCCCCCCCCCCTTTTTTTTTTTTTTTAAAAAAAACCCCTTTTTTTAATTTAAAAAAGGGGGGGGGGGGGAAAAAATTTTTTTTTTTTTTTAAAAAAAAAATTTTTTTTTTTTTCTTTTTTTTTTTTAAAAAAAAATTTTTTTTTTTAACCCCCCTTTTTTTCCCCCCAAAGGGAAAAAAATTTTTTTTTTTTTAAAAAGGGGGGGGGGGGGAAAAAAAAAAATTTTTTCCCCAATTTTTTTTTAAAAAAAAAAACCTTTTTTTTTTCCCCCCAAAAAAAATTTTTTTTAAAAAAAATTTTTTGGAAATTTTAAAAAAATTTTTAAAATTTTTTTTTAAAAATTTTTTTTTTTTTTTTTATTAATTTTCCCCCCAAAAAAAATTTTTAAAAAAATTTTTAAAAACCCCCGGAAAAGGGGGGTTTTTTTTCCCCCCCCCCAAAAAAAAAGAAAAAAAAACCCCAAACCCTTTGGGGGGGGAAAAATTTTAAAAAAAGGGGGGGAAAAAAAGGGGGGGGAAATTTTTTTTTTAAAAAAAAAAAATTTAAAAAAAAAAAAAAAAAAAAAATTTTTAAAAAAAAAAAATTAAAAAAAAAAAAACCCCAAAAAAAGGGGGGGGAAAAAACCCGGGCCCTTTTTTTTTTTTCCCCCCCAAAAAAATTTCCAAAAAAAAAAAGGGAACCCCCCCAAAAAAAAAGGGGGGAAAAAAAAAAAAATTTTAAAAAAAAGGGGGGGTTTTTTAAAAAACCCCGGGGAAAAAAAAAAAAGGGGGGGGAAGGGAACCCAAAACCGGGGAAAAAAAATTTCATTTTGGGGGGTTTTTTTAAAAATTTTAAAAATTTTAAAAATTAAAAAAAAAAAAAAAAATTTTTTTTTTGGGAAAAAAAAAAAAAATTTTTTTGGGGGGGAAAAAAAAAAGGGGGGGAAAAAAAAAGAAAGGGGCCCAAAATTTTTTTTTTAAAAAAAATTTTTTAAAAAAGGGGGGGGGGGGAAAAAGGGAAAAATTTTTAAAAAAACCCCAAAAAACCCCCCCAAAAAGGGGGGGTTTTTTTAAAAAAGGGGGGGGGGTTTTTTTTTTTGGGGGGGGCCCCCCCAAAAAAAAAAAAAAAAATTTAAAAAATTTATTTTTTTTAAAAATTTTTAATTTAAAAAGGGAGGGTTTTTTTTTTCCCCCCCCAATTTTTTTTTTTTTTTTAAAATTTGGGTGGGGAAAAAAAATTTTTTTTTTTTAAAAAAGGGGTTTTTTTTGGGTTTTTTAAAAAATTTTTTGGGGGAAAAAAAAAAAAAAATTAAAAAAACCCAAAAAAAATTTTTTTTTTTAAAAAAAAAAAAAAGGGGGTTTTTTTAAAAAAAAAAAAACCCGGGTTTTTTTTTTTTTTTTTTTTTAAAAAAAAAAAAACCCCCAAAAAAATTTTGGGTTTTTTTTTTTTTTAAAAAAAAACCCCCCCCCCCCCCTTTTTTTTTTTTTCCCCCCAAAAAAAAATTTTTTAAATTTTTAAAAAAAATTTTTTGGGAATTTTTTTTTGGGGGTTTTTTTTTTTTTTTGGGGGTTTTTTTTCCCCCTTTAAAAAAAAAAAGGGGGGGAAAAGGGTTTAAAAATTTTTTTTTTTTTTTTTTTGGGGGGGGGGGTTTTTTGGGGGGGGGTTTTCCTTTTGGGGGGGGGAAAAAAAAAGGGAAAAAAAAAAAAAGGGGGGGCCTCTTTTTAAAGGAAAAAGGGAAAAAAAAAAAGGGGGGGCCCCTTTTTAAAAAAATAAAATTTTTTTTGGGTTTTTTTTTAAAAAAGGGTTTTTTTTTTTTTTTTTTTAAAAAAAAAAATTTTTCCCAAAAAATTTTTTTTTTTTTTTTTAAAATTTTGGGTTTTTTTAAGGTTTTTTTTTTGGGAAAATTTTTAAATTTTTTTTTTGGTTTTTTTTGTAATTTTTTTTTAAAGGAACATGTAAAAAGCTGTAAGCTCAGCTTTAAACATTAGCATTAGCAAAGCATTGTCCCTTCCACTGCAGGCAGCTGATCATTCGGAAGCTGACTGACTAAAATCCTCTTCAGTCTCGGGTTTATAATGGGGGGGAAAGCAAAACGGGGGATAACGTAGGGATATTTCATTAGTAAAACATCTAGAGTTAGAAAAAACAGACATGTAAAGTAAAAGCTGTAAGTATTTGGACAGTTAGACCTTTTATATATATAAATATATAATATAGAATATAAATATAATGGATTTTCGTCAATGACTCCCAAAGAATTTTCCCTAAATATTTAATCTAATTAGTTTTTTCCCCTTTCATTTTATTTGTCCGGGGTTACTTTTGAACCTTAAAGGGCGGGAATCTCCCAGCCCCCTTTCTATCGGTGTCAACCTGTTAAAATTTAAAAACCCAGACATGGCCTTTAGTGAAAGTATCCATTTTTTTTTAATTCAGATTCAATGTCCTGGCTCAGAGCCAGAAGAACAATAACTGTCCTTTTCCCAGGTCTTGACTGTAACTGTGTTGATGTTGGTAACTTATTTGATTTAGTTTGAATCCTCTGATTAAAAAATTTTATTAGTTGTAAAGGGGCAGCTGTGTCTCAGCAGGTAGAGAGGTTTGTCCATTAATCACAGCTCTCCTCCTGTCAACATCAAGTGCCCTTGGGCAAAACCCCCAAACCCTAAACCAGCCCTGATGGTCAGACCAGCACCCTTGTAGGGGTAGCGGGCCCGACATTAAAATTGTGAAGGGGTGAATGAAAAAAACATGTAAAGAGCTGTTTCTATAAAAAAACCTAGACTGTATAAGAATGGACATACACCTTTACATCCCCCTTTGGGTTTTGGGGAGTCAGTTTTGGCCCAAACCATGGGCTTTTGGGAGCCGCCACCTTGGATTTTAGTGGAGGATTTTCCATATTTCGAAGAGGCAGTTACTCGGGGTCACTTAGCCACCCGAGAACCCGGGCCACTTAGTTTCGGGAGCACCCGACCCACCCAAAAAACTAACGGCCGGGCCCTAAATAGTTGCGGCAGCGGGGCCCCTTTCATCCACCCCCCCCCAGTCCCGAGTCCCCGACTAAGTTCAACCCTTGACGCCAACCCCAGAGCATACAACAAAATCATAATGTTGTTGCTGTTTTTTAAAAAAAAAACTGTTTCAGATAGAGGGTTTTTTGGGGTGGACCCGTAGAGTTTGGTGGGGGTTGGGGGGAAATTTATTTTAGTCTGTTTTTTAACTGTAAACCAATCATTAATTTTTTCCTTTGAAAAATTTAAAAAGTTAAAAAATCATTATTATTATTTTTATTGTTTTATTATTATTAATAAATAACGTAAAAAAATAATGATAAATATTTTTAAATTTTTAAATTTGGGGGGGTTTTCCCCAACTCCCCCCACTACCCAAATTTAAAGGTACAGCAGCACACAAACAAAGACCGTTTACTGACGGGCTCTCTGTCCATCCAAACCCAGACTTTTAAACAGAAAAAAGGGGAAAAACGAAAAAAAATTTGGTTAGCCAAAGTTTTTAAAAAATACCCCTGGGGCGGAACACCCCCGCAACAGCTTTCCCCAATGTTTCTCCAGTCCTCTATCTGTATCAGCGGACCATAAATCCGGAATTAAGCCCGAACCAGGGGCAAAATATGAGGTACCAAATTTAAATTGCAAACATAAAAGGAAAAATAGTCAAAATTTACTTACTAAAAAAACTGCAACACAGACTCCTTAAAAGGTCATAGAAGCCATACTGTAAAAAAAAAACCACCCGGAATTGGCAAAAAAACATGGACCCTGCAGCCCCTGCCCAACCCGTTGGGGGGTCCCGGGCCTCTGGATGTAGCTGCCAGCCCAGCCGATGTTTTAGAAAAGACCCTAACTGAAAAAGTGCCTGTCAAAGGGCTGTCATCAACGAAAACCACCCCCCTAATTTATTAAGCCTAAAAACACAAAAACTTTTGTGGTAAAAAATTCCCCCCCCTCACAGTTTTCCCGGAGGTGGAAACTATCAAAAAGGGACCAAAAAAAAAAAATGTACCAGGCTGTAAATATGTTTTTAGGCTGAAAATTTGGGCCCTATTTTTAAACATGGGGGTCAATGGGGGTTGCCACTTCTGGTTTAGTGGCACCCGAGGAACTGCAGTTTTTTGAATGCGGAAGGATCCTCACTCCCGGGAAACTAAACCCCCCCCTTGATAAAAAGCAGCCATTTCCCAATTTTGGTTTATTTCTGAAAATTGCCCCCGGTTTTTTAGTTCTGGGTTTTGGGAAGCTCAAGTTGTCTCCATCACTGTTGTGTTAAAATTCCCTGTTTACGTTTTTACTTGGATTCACACATTTCCAATGGGGACTTTGCACTGCATTTAAAAAAAAACAGACTGACTTACTCAGTAAATCATTTCCCCTTTGAAACTCTAAAACCGTTTCACCAAACTTTGGTTTTTAAGGCCTTTAACCTCCCTTCCTCTCCACTGCAGCTGATTCACCCAGAAGCTGACCTTAAAATCCTCTTCAGTCTCTGGGTTTATCAAGGGAGAAGCAAAAACGGATAACGTGGGATTTTTTGTTAGTGAACATCGGAAAGATTAGATTTTTTCCCTGCATATTGATCCTAAACTTACCCCTTTTAGTGAGAACTAAATTATTAGTATTAACTTTTAAATTAGCTTGCCCTTTTGACCCCCAAACTTTCAGATCCTTGTTTGACAGAGAATTCAAAGTTTTTCTTGAGATATTTAAAAGATTAACCCGGGGGCGGGTGGATGGATAAAACCCAAAAAGGATAATCCCTTCCAGCCTTGGCTACCGCCAACACATAGATTTAAAAAAGCTTTCCCAAGGTTTTGGTTTCTAGCCAGAGTTCATAAATGTGAAGCGGGAAAAAAACAAAATAACAGAAAACAAAAAAGATTTTACAAACTATGAAATCGTTAGGTATAAAACCTCTCTAAAGTCAGCATTGATGCACCCCAAGAAATATCTGCAGTCTTTTCAAACAAACGGGAACCCGTCTCCCCTGGAGTCCCCAGGGTACAGTGTGGACTCTTCAGTCCAGCAGACAGAAACTTCACCCATAAAATCCTGCAGGTCTTGTTACTAAGATCCAGGTCTCTAAGAATGGAGGATGGGATGAGAACTGGGGAAGAGTTTCACAGCTTTTTGAGGGGGTTACAGCTGCTCAGTTAAGAGAAACAATGAAAAAAAAGTCAAATAACTTTTTGTGTTAAAAGGGAAAAATAAAAGGAAAAAACTCTGTTTGCTTTTCCCCAACAAGTTGGAGACATGACAGTTGAATAGACACAATCAGTAATAAACAGACATGTACAGTCAAAGCTGAAAATTTTTTGGACAGTTAGACATGTTTTTCGGCTCTCACCCGTTCATTTTAAAAATATAATAATGGATACTACAGCCCAATGACTGAAAAGGGAAACACTAAAATATTAAACCCCATGGTTTTTTTTCCCCTTCATGTGTATTTGTCCAGTTATTTTTGGAACCCCCAAAAGGGGCTGAATTCCACACAGTTTTTTCCCCTATACTGGTGTCAACCTGCTAAAAATTAAAGCTGAGACTTGGCCTTAAAATGTAGGATCCATTTTTTTAAATTTCAGATTCAATGTCCGGCTCGGGCCTGAGGTTCCCTTTTCAGTAACTGTCCAAATATTCAGGTTTTGACTGTAACTGTGTTAATGTTGGTACCTGATTTGATTTTTTTTTAACCTTCACAAAATGGTTTATTAGTTTTTTAAACGGGGCAGCTTTCCAGCAGGTAGAGAATTTTTTCCTTTAATCACAGCTCCCTCCTGTAAACAAATGTCCTTAGGCTAAAACCCAAAACCTCAAACCAGTTGGAGGGCCAGATCAGCCCCTTTGTATGGTGGGGGTTTGCCAAAACCCGGGGGAATGGGTAAATGAGAGGAAATGAAAAGAGCTGGGGGTAAATGATTTTAAGTCTGAGGTTTTTGAAGCCAAGTTTTTCTCCATCACTGTTGTGTTCAGTTACCATGGTTACACTGTTTACTTCTTGCCCTCCAAAATCACCCATGTGACTTTGCTCTGCAGTTAAAAAACAGAATGAGTCTCCCCCTTTAAAATCCTTTTCCCCTTTAAAAACTCTGAACTGTTTCCATTAGCATTAGCACAGCTGCCTTCCTCCCCACTGCAAAACAGCTGTCATTCAAAGCTGACTGCCCAAAATTTTTCTTGGGTCTCGGGGTTTTTATCTTGAGAGGAAAGCAAAAGGGGGGATAACGGGTGATATTTCATTAGTGAACTTTCAAGGAAGATCTAGATTTTTTGACTGCCCACATTAATCCCCCAACTTACCCCTTTAGTGAGAACTTAAATTTTTAAAGTATTAACTTATTAAATTGGGCCTTTGACCTCCAAACTTTAAGGTCCGTTTTTAAGTCACAGTGAACATTTGTGAAAAAGTTTGAAAAGAGAGCCCTAAAAGCGTTTTTTAAATTTTATTTGGGAAGAATAATCAAAATAGATGGATGGAGGGAAAAACCAAAGGGGATAATGCCCCCTAGCCTTGGTTACTGCCAACGAAGGCGAAAAAGCATTAAAAGACCCGGTATTCACCCAAAGCGTTCAAAAATGAAAGCGGGAAAAAAACAAAAGAAAAACAAAAAGATTTTACAAACTATGAAAATCGTTAGGTATGACCCTTTTAAAAGTCAGCATTGATGGACCAAGAAATATCCAGGTCATTTAAAAAAAAACTGGAACTTGATCTCACCTGAGAGTCTCCAGGGTACAGTGTGGACTCTTCAGTCCGAAGACAACAGCTTCACCCTGAATGCTGCGGGTCTTTCAAAGGCCCAAAGGTCCCCAGACTAGAGGACGGGGTTGAGAATGATGACAGGCCCCCACAGCTTCTCTCAAAGGGGGTTAAAACTGCTCAGTCTGAAAAAGGAAACAATGAAAAAAAAGCCAAATAACATTTGGGTTGAAAAAAAAAAAGGGCAAAACTTCCATTTTGCTCATTTCTCAACAATTTGGGAGACATGAGGGTTTAAAAAATGACACAATAAGTAAAAAAACAGAAAATGAAAGTCAAGGTAAAAAGTTTTTGGGACATTACAATTTTTGTTTTTTCAGGCTCCCCAACGTTCATTTTTTAAAATACAAAAGGATACAAAGTCAATGACTGAAAAGGGTTTACACTAAATTTTAAAAATTGATGAGTTTGTTTCACTTCAGGGATTTGTCCAGTTATTTTTGAACCACAAAAAGGGCTGAATCTCCCACACAGTTTTTTTTCTCAATTATGTCAACCTGACCCAAATTTAAAAGGGCTGAGGCTTTGGTTTTAGGTTTCCATTTTTAATTCAGATTCAATGTCCTGAAGCTCAGAGCCTGAGGTTACTGTTCAGTAACTGCCCAAATACTTCAGGTCTTAAGCCCTTGAATGTTTGGTACCTGATTTGATTTATTTTTGAACCCCTTTAAAAAAATATTTTTATTAGTTGTGGGAAACGGGGCAGCTGGTCTCAGCAGGAAAGGGGGTTTGTCCATTAACGGCTTTCCTGTCAACATAAAAATGTCCTTGGGCAAAAAAACCTCAACCTCAACCTGGGAAAAACGTTTTATATAAACACAGCCATTTAGTAGTTTCTAGGTTTAGTCGGGGAAAAAATTTGGGGTCATGATTTTTAAGTCTGAGGTTTTTTAAGCTAAGTTTTTCCCCCATCACTTTTTTGTGTTCAGTTGCCTTGGTTGGCAGATTCAATGTAATAAACTCAGAGTTCAGAGATGATGATAAGGAATTAAAAAAGGGGGAATTTATTTTCCCTCCTGCTGAAAAAAATAGAATTTTCCCATAAAATTGATGAAAAAATCCAACTATCTATACACTTACAGAGCTTTTTTAGAGGTTTTGACACCGGCAGAAATTTGAAGGCCTCCTCGGGAAGCAAGTATTTCTTCGGGTCAAACCGCCCAAAATTCTTTCTGATGACAAAGATGAAGACCAGAGCTGACCATTGAGCGGGAGACGGGCCTTATCGGGAAGACCCCCTGAACTCAGGGACTTTTGGATCTTCCCCCAGAAAAACCATCTTTCCCAATTCATTCAGACAGGGAAACCCGGGTTTGGGATGCTTTGCTCTGCAGGGGGAGTCTCTTCAATCTTCTTCTTGATGTACTGAATTTTGTTTCCTGATTAGTCTCAGGCCACTTCCTGTCTGTGTCCCCAGACCTCAGGGAAGTCTGATTGGTCCAGTGAAAGCCCCGGGAGGAAGCGGAGAACAAGTCCAGGTTCCTTTTTGGGAATTTCGGTGGCCCCTCGTCCACAGCCCCTCTGATAAACTGTGTTGGATCGGGTTTTGGTTCTGAACATTTTTAGAAACGGGAAGGTTGATTTTCTTTTTTGACAGGTCGACCCCAGATTGATGAAGGTCAGAGGGACATGAAGAGAAACCAAACCCCTAAAGGACTCAGAGGGGCCCCCAAGAAAACACCTTGTCCGGGGACCCTCTCCCTTTTTAAAGCCCCGTGTAAAACACTCCTGGTAAAATTGGAGGCTGCTTTTGATTCGATGCCACACTCTGTCAGGTCTGTTTCCCATAGAAGACGGTTTTTTCTGCAGCTGTCAAAGCCAGTTTTTCCCAGAGACTCAATCATCTTTCCAGGTCTTTTTGGACCCAGGGGAATCTGTCCCCAGCTCCTCCATCAAAACCCAAAAACTTCATTTTGGGACTGAACCACCAGGAAGTGGATGCCTCCCCGCCAGGGTTTGGGCAGCCCTCCTCCTCTTTTGGTTTTTAACCTCCCCCAAAGGCTGTAGCAGGATCCAGAAAAGCCCGGATGTGGTATGATGTGGAGGCTTCTGGGTCTTGATGTGGAATGACCCTTTCCTGACCTGCTCCTCCTCTCTGAACCCTTCCTGAAGTACTCCTCCTTCTGTTGGTCGGGAACCCTCGGGACCTCTGTCCCTGTCCCCCTTTGGAGGGATCTGATTGGCTGCTGCGGGTGGTGGGTTATCCAGGGGCCCGGCAGGGGGAAGCAGTTTCCCCCTGATGAGGGTTTTCAGAAACACATCCCCCGGGGTGGACTTTTAAACATCAGTCAGGATCTCGGTTTTTGGGGGAAGTCAGGGGAAGTAAACCTCACCCGCCCCCAAAAAGATGAACAGAACCTGGCCCTTTTTTAAACCGGGGGAGAGTCCGGGCCTTTTTGGGTTTTTGGGAAAGAAGTGATAAAAAGTTCCACCAAGCTAAACTTTTTCTCTTTCAGCACTTTCCCAGCTTTTGAACGTGAAGGGAAAATGTGAAGTTTTGCCCTGGTTGGTTTTTGTTTTCCCACCCCAAAACCAAGTAAACCCCTTCTGTGTTAAGCCCTTTTTTCCCCAATCCCAGCCCCCCCTTTGTCATCACTTTTCTGATTGGTCCATCTTTCCAGGTGAGGCTTTAAAGATGTCTTTTTGTCTGATGTTTTTTTCTGGTTTTTGGGGGTTTTCCCTTTAAATGTTTTTTAAATTTCGGTCTGACCTCATGTTCACATTGACCCCCAGCCCCTCCCTCTGTATGTGGAGTTTCTTAGATCTGATTCAGAAGGGTTTTTTTCCCTTTTTGGGGGTCCCTCAAACACACCCCTGGAACTTCTTCAGAGAGATTTAAGTTTATGTTGACAAACTGCAGCAACATGTCCTGAATAAAACAAACAAGAAACAACATCAATGACTGACTCATAAAGAAAAATGACATGTTCCCCCCCCAAAAGAACAAAATGAACATATGCCCCTCCATGTTTTTGAGACGTTAACTTTTTGTCCATCAGGGCTAAATTTTTGGGAGAAATCCCTTTTACTGCGGGCAGACAGTCAGCCAGCTCCCCCTTTCCATTCTCCCCGGGAAAGTTCAGGGATCTTTAAAACCCTCTCTCTCCCACCTCTGCTCTTCATCCTCACCCCCCAACACCTCCCCCATCCTCCCTCTGACTCTCTGAGCATTTTTGGGTAATCGGGACTACAACCTTCGGGATCGTTTTTCACCTTCTTCAAAAGTGACAATTTTTCCCCCCAGCAGGGGAAAACAGAAAACTACATGAATGACACAATCAAAGTAAAAAAAAAAGGGGCCAAACATCAGATCCATGTTGGACACACTGACAATCCACTCCCTCTAAAAGTGCAGCAGGAAGTTATTGTCAACACAACAGATGTAAAAAGAAGTTGTTGTCCATGTAAGACCATAAATATATCCAGGGGGTTTGATGTGCTGGGGGACTGGGCACGGGGGCCTCTAAAGCTCCCTGGTCCACCCCGGGAGGAAATCAGGGAAAAAATTAGCTCATTATGTTTGCAGCATCTGGGGATGCTTTTACACAAACAACAGCTGCTTTTTGTTCTGTGGTGCCCGGGCCCTATTAAAGCAAACACTACTGTGTGTGACATTCTCAATGGGGAGGAAACAAGCAATCATTTCTTGTACCTCATGACCTAAGTCATCCCAAGCCCAAACCTTTTAAATGATGATTTTTTAAGGACTCACACTGGGTTTGACAAAAGTTTCCCCTTCTGCTACAGGACACAAAATTTAAAACACGGGAACTGGATAGGTGCTGAGTTACGGGGATTTTTATTTCTGATCTGAATGACACATATAAGAACAAAAATTGTTTTTTAAAAAAGAGAAAAACATCAACTTGCCACTAAAGCCTGTGTTTGGGCCTGATCATGTTCATATACTGTGTCATTCATAAGCCTGGAAAAAAACACAATCACTTCATCTTTCTTAAAGACCAGTTATACAGGACAGCTGTTGATACTTTTTAAACCCTGGGCTGCAGCTCACTTCTTTGCAGCAGAGGGAGGCTGCCCTTTTGAAATAAAGGGGTGATGCTTTGACCCATCACCCCATGGACACCGGCGGGGGCTAAAGGGTCCATGTTCAGGTCCAGGCCCAGAGAGTCTGGTGGGGCTGCTGCTCGGGCCCTTAAAACAACACACAAAAGAGCTTTGAGGTGAATAATGAGGGGCAGTGAGGGAGTGTTTGAGCTCTGACAGGGGGAAAGGAGTCATGGACGGGTTGGGAAACCCTCATCTCACCCCTGAGTTTTTGGTCTGGATCTCATGGTCCCCACACAGACTGTTTTTTAGGGGGGGGGCTCCTCCCTCTGCCCTCACTTTTCCTGATGCTGAATTCACATCCACATGGGCCCCACACCCCTTTCTACCTTCATCTGGAGAAAAAAAACAAATCATTCATCTGAAATCAACTGAAATCATCCTCTCCATCATTTGTCCCTTAGAAATATCAGCTCCCTCCACTGATTGGCTCTTCTTTCCTTTTTTCCTTATTTTTCACCCCGTTTCAGAAAGGGGCCATTTCCATTCATAACACACAGATGGACTGAGATCCACTGGTTTTATCGGATTTCTTTAAGTTTTTTCCCTTTTTTAAAATCCCTCAATCGGGGGAAATTTACTTCGATTTACCCACACCAATTTAAAAGGGGAAAACACAAAAAGCATGCACATGCACTAGGAGCTGGGGCAGATAAAAACAAGCTGCAGGTGATTCCACAAAAAACAGTGAGACTCAGTTCATTTTCCTCAGTATTATTAAAGGGGGCCCTTTTTATTTTGGGGCCCCCTGACACTTCCCTGCCTTTTCTAAAAAAGTAAAGTCTGAACTATATGAAGCAGCAACAAAAAACCAAAAAAACCAAAAACCAAACAACAGAGACACAGATAGACACTTTTTAAAAACAGCAAATATGCCCTGAAAACAATTATAATATAAATCATTTATAAAGAGCTGTTTTTTAAAAAAAAAAAAGAAGCAAAACAAAATTGAAAAAGTGGAATTTGGCTGCACTGTTAAAAACAACAACCAGGGTGACAATGTGGAAATGAAAAAAAAAAGCTAAAAAACAAAATAAACAATAAAATTACAGAAGTATTATCAGCAGCCAGATGATTAAATTTCAATTCAATTTTATTTATATAGCCCCTTTCCCAAATCAAATTTTTAAAAAGCATTTTTACAGAGGACCAAGCCTGACCCCAGAGCAAGCACTTTAAGGAGACAGGGAAAAAAAGACCCCCTTTTAACGGGGAAGAAACCGAGCAAGGTTAGAGCCCAGCATTCAAATTACAGAACATTTAAAGTGGATACTGGGGCTAAACCAGATTACAGTTAGGATAGGAAACAGAGCAAAAGCAAAAAGCTGTCATGATTGGAAATTTTTTACTTTTACAGTTGCAGAGAATATTAACCAAAAATGTATCTGTAACATAGTGGAAAAAAAAAACATAGTAATGTGTTGAAATGGATCATTGAGACAATAAAACAGCAGAAAGGTGGGTGGAGCCAGGACCACAGACAGAGAATATGCAGCCCGACCAGAGACACCTGCAAAAAATTCAGAGAAAAACCAGAGAGAAAAAAGCCCCTTATGGGACAGAGAGGACACAGAGTTAATGACAGGTAAAAGGTTAATAAATGTGAGAGGGGTCTGAGGAAAGAAAGAGAAGGGGAGAGGTGTAGAGGATAAAGGGGAAAGCCCCCCAGCACCCCTGGGCCAAAGCAGCAAAAAGGGATGGTTCAGTTGCCCCCAAAAAACCAAACAGCAGAGAAAACAGAAAAGACATCAAAAAAAACAGCAAATATGCCCTGACAGACGGTTTCTCTGTTTTGTTGACCAGCCACAGAGATATAATCACCTATCAGACCCCTGAGATGTTTTTATTGTAGAGTTTTTATGGTTTTGGGGTTTTTACACCCCAATTGATCAGGTAGAGTTTGTCCTGATAGGACCAGGAGGCCTCTGCCCTCTGTGGATGGGTGTTAACTGTCTCTGAAATCACATGGGCCTAAAAAAAACCCTTGCCGTCCCTCTGAGCTGGTCCCCGGATTTCTCTAAGACGGGAGAAATGAGCGTTCTCCACCCGCTGCCCCGGCCGGGCCCAGACCCATTTACCCCGGGCTCGGGACTGGGGGAAACAGGGGCCAGGTCCCCCCCCTCCACGGGCCCCGGGTTCGGGCAGGAAAAGCTGCCTTCAGTCGGGCAGGTGGAGCCACAGACTAAAAAAAGGCTCCGTGTTCAGCAAACACCATCACCCTCCTCTGCTTCTCTTTCTGACCCCACCGTTTTAACGGTCCCCCTTTGCCTCACCCCGATTTTACGGTGAAACTCAGTCAACAAAATTAAAACCACAACGCAGTAAAAAAAAACTCAAAATAATCCAACCCCACAGGGGTTCCAGTAAAACTTTAAAAAAGTGACATTTCCCCAGACAGAAAAAATCATTCCCCAAAAATTTGGTCAAAGTGAAAGAAAATTTTCAAACCCGTGGGGACACAGTGATGAAAATTTCCAGGGGCGTGGCAAACCAAGTTTTTCAATAGTGGGGGTGTACCCGTTGCAGTAGCAAATCTACCTCAATACCCCGAATTAAAAGTTTACTGTCGAATTTAAGCCAACTTCACTAACGGGTTTTTTTGAAAAGGTGTCCATTTTCTTCTGTCTTTTTTTTTTCTGCATTTTTGATTCTGCAAAAAAAAGACAGAGGTAAGCTTGATCGTACATCAGGGCCAATGTTAAGAGCCAGCATTCAGATTACAGAAAAAGGGGTGGATCTGTGTGCTCGGAGATTACAGTTATTTTGGAAAAAGGAGCACAGAAAAAAGGCTCCCATGTTTGGGAATTATTTCAGCCCCCCCAACCCTCCCCCCAAAGCTGATTTTCATATTTCAAGGAACAACAGGAGAGGGGGGGAAAAAACAGCACCCACAGACAAAAGGCTTTTTGTGGTAAAGCTTTTTGCAAAATCCAAAAAAAGTGTGGGTGTTTAAACCCCCACATTCCCACAGGTGGCGCCCGTGGTTTCCAGGTTTTTTCAGGGGCCCCGGTTCTTATGGCTCAGCTCATAAAAAAAAGGCTTTTTTCTTTCGGCCCCAAGTAAAATTAGGGAAAAAATGAATTACTTTTAAACAAAACTTTAAAAATCATTTTTTTTTATATGTACATGATACCCTTTATTCCCCCCAAGTCATTTTTCTCAGTCAGATTTTTTTATAGATCTTTTTTATAATCGGGATTTCCCCCAAATTCTCCATATTTACTTTTTACTACCCCTAGTGCTCCTCTAATTTATATTTATTTTTATATGGAATTGTTACAAAAAAACTGTTTTAAATTATCTTACGGGGCATTTTTACAGAGCTGAAACTAAATCTGTTCCCACTGTACAACTCCTGTTCTGCAATGCAATTATTTTGATTCTCATTTTTGGTTATTGGTTTTATTATACTCAACATGGGTGCTAAAAAAAAATACTTTTAAAGTACAAAAAAAAATACCATCTCAATTTAAAAAAGATCCAACCTTTGTTTGGGATTAAAAATTTGAAAAATTTTTATCTTTAAGAATCCCAAAAAAAATCAAAAATAAAAAATGTGTAAAAAAAAAAAAAAAAAAAATGGAATCCAGGTAACTTTTTAGCTGGTTTTAAAAAAAACCAAATCCCGATTTGGGGGGTTTTGATCCTGTGTTGCTTTTCTGTAACCCCCCCCCCCTCCTGCAGGGGGCTTTCCCCAGGGTCTTGGGTTTTGAATCCCACTCCACCATTTCCGTAGGGGTCCAAATTGTGATATTCCCTTAAGGGGGCCTGGCCCCCAGGCAGATGATGACATGACTTGTAAGTTAAGCTTTATGAGGAAGTGGATCACATGACTTGTAATTTCCCAAGCTTTGAGGAAGTGGCATCAAAATGCCCTTGGAATTCCCAAAACATTGGGGGGAAGGGAATAAAGGCAGCTGTATATATAACCCCATATACGGGCCCAAACCCCCCAAAAAAGACAATGTGGGTAAAATCAGTCAGGGATAACTAAAATTTGGATGTTGTGTCCTCAACCCTCCATTTCCTGTGTCTCCACAGTGGAGCGGGATTAAAAAAAGTCATTGGATTCACCCCGGGGGAAAGGGAAAATTTTCCTTAAAACCAAAATCTGTGACAATACTTTTGAGTAGAGGGAAGATATTTGACTGGAAAAACCAAAACATTTGACCTCCAAAAATTTAAGAGAAAACAGCAGAGTCATCAGGACTGATCCTCGGGAGGTTATGGGGTTCTTTCTTTAAAAGGAAGGCAAGGGACTTAAATTTTTTGGGGAAGACATTTCCTTTTCTTATCCAAGGGGCTTCATCAGTTCGTGCCAGGGTTTTTCTAGTCCGCACTAGTCACCTAAAAGGCGAAAACGTTTTTAGACAAATAAAATTTTGGTTTGATTCAATTTAGAAAAAGAACAATACTGGATGAAGGGAGAACATTAAAGGGCTTAATGTGTTTTTTGGTGGAAAAAATGCCTTTCATGTTTTGTTTTGGGTCTATGTTGTTTTGTTTTCCGTTTTATTTTGAAAATTTGTCCTTGTGTTCTTTTTTCATTTTAATTCCTCCCTTTTGTTTTTTTCCCCCCTTTTGGATTGTTTTCCCCCCTTCAATTTGTTTCCCCACCTTTTTTCCCCCTTACCTTTTTGTGTATATATAGTTTTGGGCCCCCCCTTTTTCCCCGCCAGTTTGTCTTGCCCTCTGTAAAGAGAACCAGTGTCCTTTTTTGTATCTCGCCAGGTTTTGTTGTTTTTTTCTTTTTTTCTTTTTTTGACTAGTTGCCTTCCCTTTTTGCTTCACCTTTTTTCCCTCTAAAGTGATTTTTTTTTTGACTTTAGTTTTTTACCTTTTTCCCCAATGGCTGATTATTTTTTTTGTCACTTTGTTTAATAAAAGACTTTGTTTTTCTAATTTTGTTTTGGAGTGGGAAATTTTTTTTGTCCATTCAGTCCTGACACTATGAAAGAACAAATTTTGATTGAAATCCATCAGATTATCAAATTTCCCATTCTGACGGGACGAGAACAACACTGCCAACCCTCCAGCCTCACTGCCAGTGTCAATACCAACCACAGAAGAAAAATTTCCCCCTATACCTTTTGACGGCTGCATCCACATACCCCTTTGAGGAACTGACCACAGTGAGGCCCAAAAAGGGGAAGTGGCTGCCACATGTATTCACCTTAAAGATAAAATAATGATGTAAAAAAAAAAAACAGCAGACGAAAGGGGGAAGGGGCCCAATTGTTAAAAACAAACAACCAGGGTGACAATGTAAAATAAAAAATGAAATGGAAAAAGCAACATCGGGCAGAAAAAATTTACACAAGTATTATCAGCCCAGAGGTTTAAGTTCAATTAAATTTTATTTATATAGTTTCCTTTCCCAAATAAAAAATTGTCTAAAAACCATTTTCCAAAGGGAAGAGCCTGACCCCAGGCAACCTTAAGGAGACGGTGGGGCTTTTTTTTAAATTGGGAATAAAACTTGAGCAATGTTGGGGGGAAGCATTCAGATTCCCAGAACATTTTAGTGGATACTGTTTTGTGGTTACATTTTAAGGATAGGAAACAGAGAAAGAAGCAAAAATCTCCCATGTTTGGGTAATTATTTACATTACAGTTTTTGAAGAATATTAACCCAAAATGTATCTGTAACAGAATGGAACATTAAACATAATGTGTTAAAAATTTGGATAATTTAACCCAAAAAACCCACCCAGCAGGTGGGTGGGCCGGGCCCCACAAAACCAGAGAACATCAGTCGGAGCCAAAAGCACCTGCAAAAAAGGGTACAGAGACAGAGAGACCAGAGAGAAAAAAGCACAGGACTCCCAGAACAGAAAAGGGACGGGGTTAATGGAGGGAAAAAAGGTTAAAAAACTGTGAGAGGGGGGCCCTGAGGGGGGAAAAAAGAAGAAAAGAGGTGTAGAGGATCATGGGAAGTCCTCCAGCAGCCTAGCCTATAGCAGCAAAAGGGGGATGGTTCAGTTGCCTGAGCCAGCCCTACTATGGGCTTTACCCTTTAACTGTAAAAAGTGTTATAGAAATAATTGTGACTATATGACTTTTGTGACTAAAAGGTTTAGTCATAATAAAAAAAACTTTCCAATAATTATAAGCTTTGTCAAACAAAAGGTTTTAACCCAAATTTTTAAAATTGGGGGGGAGTGTGTCTGCTTCCTGAACCCTTATCTTTTTTTTAACTGCTTTTTAAAAATTATTTTTTTTCAGTTTTTAATTTATTTATAACAAAATAGTGTGGGCCCAATATAAACAGTACAGGCATTGTAATGTTGTATTTTTCCCCCACAAAAAGGGAGTTGGTTTTGGGGGCCCCCTGGTCCCCCGGGGCGCATGTGAAAAATGAAAAAGACTATATTAGTTACAAGGTTTTTTTGTTTGTCCTCATCCCTTTTTGAATCACATGACGGGGTGTTAGTGTGGGTCCGTCTTTATTTCAAAGTTTGGCCATTAAACCCGTGAGAGTCCATGAGTGTATTTGGGCTGTTTCAAAAAAAAACTCCGTTCTAAATTTGTTCTGGTTTTATTTTTATGAAAATTTCTTTGTTGAACAAATACATAAAACATAAATTTAAAACAACACGGTCAAAAACTAGTTGTTTTCCTGGCTCCAAAATTTCAACAAAAAAATTAAAAATAAGCACAAAAAGCTATTACATTTACAGCCAATCAAAAGGCGTTTGTGGAACACTTGTTTTTTTAAATACAATGGTTTCTTTTTATAAATGGCCCCTAACAACTGGTTTTAAAAATTTTAAATTTTGGATTTTTCTTTTTTGATGTAAAATAATTTATGTCTCACTATGGGGGACTCCCCCACTCATTTACTCACTGTCCCCCATGAGAAGCAGATAGAAGATACTTTGAAGGGGTGAAGGGTTTTTGGAAATTTTTTTTGTTTGTGTGTGTGTGTGTGTGTGTGTGTGTGTGTGTGTGTGTGTGTTTGCCCTTTTCCCCTTTGATGAAACAACATTCTACAGTGTGATGTCACAGGCTGCAGTAAGTGGAAAAAGGAGAGACAAGTTCAGAAAGTCAAACAGGAGCAGAAACAGTTGGACGGGAAGGGACTTGCCCCTTGATTTGGGAAAAAAGAAGACCAGATATTTCTGCAAAAGTTTTTACAAGGAAGGGGGGGAGCTACTGCTGTTACAAGGACAAGAGGGAAACACGGGAAAAGGGCCCAGATCACCCAAGGTTTTTTCGTAAGTCAATTGTTATTAGTGTCTAGTTTAGAAGTTATTTTTGAAATGTTTTGTCAAAATTATATGTTTGTGAAACGGACGCCAAAGTAATCATACCCATAACCCCTGTGGGTTTGATTGTTTCTTATCATTCATGGACAATATTGGGGTTTTTTTTTTTTAATGCTAGTCAAAATTTTTGAGATATTTGATGGTTGCTCAATTTTCTTTGTTTTGGTGTGATCACTGTATTTTTGTGTTAAAGGAAAGGATTTCGGAAGTCTGTACTGTCTGCAACAAAATCCTTTTTAAAAAAAAATTCTAATGGAAATGATAACAAAATCCACAGTCCCTGTCCTGTGGAAAAGTTGACTTCAGAGTTGAAAAAAAACAAACATAGGCTTCAACAGGGTTTAGAGATCAAATTTTTATCTTTAGGTTTTTTTGTTTAAAAAATTTCCTCTTTTTGTTTTTACACCTAATGTTTTTTGCAAAGCTGGGGGTGGAGATGGAAAACAAGGGGGGAAAATTTTGCAATTAAAAAACAAACATTTTAAGATTCCCACTTTATTTTTTTTTAACAATGCTGGAAAAATTTTTTGGGAAATTTCTATTTTTGGAAAAAGGGGTTAGATTTTGTGGCCCCATCATTTCCCCAGAAATAGTTTAAAAATGGGATCTCCTCAGCCAGTATGGGCAGCAGGAAGAATTAGATCAAACACCAGTGCTTTGAATTTGGGAAAAAGGGGAAAGTGAGTATCTTTAAAAATTTTTGGGTTTTTTTTCTTTTTTTGGAAGGGAGAGGGCAGGGGAAAACAGGGGGGGGCGGGGCATCAATGTTTCTCCTCCCTTTTGGTTTTTCTGCAGTCGCTACACTCCTGTGTGTTTTATGCTGTAGACTGGGGAAAACTTTTTTAAATTTCCCCTTTTTCAACTCTCAAATTTTTTCAGCTTCACCGAAACCCCTGTGATCTGGGGTTTACTTTCCCCTCTGTCTCAGTTTGTACTTTCAGATATCAACCTTTTTTTTTCCTGTTTACTGATCATTTTTTAGCCACATCACAGCTGTTATGTTACTACTAATGGAAAACAAACTTTTTTTTTCTTTTAAACTAGTAAAAAAGGGTTTTAAAAAAATGAAAAGTGTTTTCAGTGAGTCAACATTTTTTATTTGTGGTTCCCGATGAAAAAATAGTTTGCTGTGCGGGAAAAATGGAAAAACACCGCAAGTTCCCGCACATTTTTTGTGATAGTGGCTGTTCACAGCATTTTTATTAGTAAAACCCCCACAATGGAAAAACTATTTGTTAGAATGAGGAAATTTTTATTTTATATTAGGCGTCACATTTCCAAACCCACCTTCTTATTTTTTATTTGGGAAAACGTTTGTGGTTTTTTTGGGAAACCCCCCTTTCCCTTTTCTCTTTTGCCCAGTCGTTTTTTCATCCCAAACAATATGTTCCCCTTTTTTAAACCCGAATAAAATTTTTTGTTCATGGGATATATACCCTTGATTCTTGGGAATTTGGGTAAAACTGGTTTTTAAATTTGAAAATAAAAAATTTTTCTTTATTCACTTTTTTACAAATTTTTACACTGTTGTACATATACCCTTTTAAAGATCTAACATACACACATCTACTTTGCAAATTAGGAAAAGTATTTTTTTTTTTTTTAACAAACATTTTCTATTAAAAATGTTATGTATATGGGTTTGGGCTGTTTGTGTGTTTTGCTTTTGGGGCTTTTTCCCTCTCCCTCCTGTGGAGGGGGGTTTTCTCCTTTTTTAGTAAAGAGGCGCGTTTTTTGGCTGAAAGGCGACACACCTGCACCTCATTTCCTAGATCACTCCTTTTTAAACAAACCCCGGGCTTCCCCTTGACCTGGGTTGTCCTACCCTTTAGTGGTAACCTCTAAAAAAGCACAAACTGTTCTTCTTAAGGTTTAGTAACTAACCTTTTGCTCAGTCAAGGATTTTTGTCCCTTTTTCTTTCCCGTGGGAAAACCCCCCAGTGTTCAGGATCCTCCTCCAGCCAAAAATGCCTGCCCGCCATTCTGCCTCCACCCCATCAGTCCCCGAAAGTTTTGGGCCCGCTTTTTGTTTATCCTTATTAAATTTACTTTTTTTCCCCTGCCATCAGCCTGTGGTCTGCTTCGGGCCTCAAAAAAACTCTCACCTAACACAAAAACCCAACAAAAAAAAGATTTGTACTTTAATAACTCAACAGCAATGAAGAAAAATTTGTTTTTATTCATTTAAAACAAAAAAACTGCCCCTGACGGTGGTTTACAAAAAAATCTGACAGTGGTGAAAGTGGCCCCATTACAACATACAATTAAAAAATTTTTACCACTCAAGTCAATGACTTCTTTTTAAGACATTTTCTCAAAAAAAAAAAAGGGGTAAGGGACATTTAGGAATATCATTTTTCAACCCCAATTCCCCCTAACATCATATATCAAATCATCATAATAAAAAAAAAAGTCATTACCACTATAAACTGTTTATTGGACATGAAGAACAGATAAAAAATAATCCCACAGTCTCTTTTCCATAAACTGAAATTCTCAAAATACAGAAATCATTCTTTTAAATATCCAAAAACCCCTCTGGGACAATAATAAAAAAATTGAAATGTTTAACTCCTGTGGTATTCCGACTGTATTACATCACTCATTTAACTTTGTCCCAAAAAGTATATGTATAAGGCCCGCCCCTTTTTGAAATCCCTGACTTCCAGAGACAGAATTCCTGCTCACAAAAAAATTAAAAGGGAAAACTTTTTTTTTTGGGCCTGGCATGAAATCAATTAAACCCCTTCCCGATAATTTTCTGGTTGGTTAAGCAGCTGAACCCTTAATCACTTTCAGTTTTATTGGTGTTCCGGGGAAATTTAAAAACAGGTGCACCCAGTGGCCCAAACAGAAAACCCTCAAAACAGGACTGGTTTTACATGTGGAGGTCATTTCCCAAACCCCCCTCTTTTTTTTTGGGTGATTTTTTACCCCGTGCTGGGGCGGTAATTATTTTACTGGCAGCATGAGGCGGTTCCTTAACCCTACAGAAGTTGCACAGGTTGTCCAACTTCCAGGGTACATCCCACGGCTGCAACAAAAAGGTTTAATGTGTCTCCCAGCACAATCTCCCGAACATGGAGGAGATTTCCCGGGGGCCGGGGGGTTATTCTCGGAGAGCTGGACAGGGCCGTAGAAGGTCCTCAAAACCATCAGCAAGACCCAACCTGCCCTTTGTCCAAAGGGGGAAAAGGGGTGAAACACTGCCCCGGGCCCCACAGAATGACCTCCAAGGGGGCCCCTGGTGAGAATGTCTCTCCCAATCAGGAAAAAAGACTTCATGAAGGTGGCCCCAGGGGGCCCCGGGGCCCCTTGGGGGGGCCCTGTGTTTACTGGGCCCCTGGAGCCCCGGGGGCCCGGATTTTCTGAAGAACACCAGGGTTTCAAGTCCGCCCCCTGGGGGCCCCGTACTTTTTTAAGGCGGGGAGCAGGTTCACCCTGAGCACCTGTGATGACGTGGGAAAAAATCTGGAGAAGACAAGGGGAACGTTATGCTGCCCAAAAATGTTTAACATGACAGGTTTGGTGGTGGGTCAGTGATAGTTTTGGGGTGCATATCCATGGAGGGGCCCGACCTCACTGCCCAGGGAAAAGGTTCTCTGACTGCCATAAAGGTCGGATAAATCCTTAACCCCTTGTCAGACCCTCGCTTTGGGAATTGGGGCCTGGTTTCCTCCCAATGCCCCGACAATCCGGCCTCATGGGGTATGCAGGCAGTACCTGGAGGATGAAGGGAAATTTAAACAATTGGGAAAAGGCCTTACGATCCCCTGACTTAAACCCAATAGGGAAAATGTGGGGACATTATGTTTTTCCATTAAAAGGGGGCCCTTTTGCTCCCCAGACTGTAAAAACAGCTCAGGGATGCCCCCACACAGATCTGGGGAAAGCCCAAGAAAACCATCCGGGGTTTTTTAGGAGATGCCCTGACGTTTTCAAACATGCGCCGGGTCTTGGGGGGCCCCACAAGATACTGAAAAGCATTTTTTAGTTGGGGGAAATTAAGTTTTTGGAAAAAAAGGACTAGCCTGCCCATCCAAAATTTTACTTGATTTTAGGGTGGTTTTACACAATTTAGCCCCTCTGTGGGGTGAAAACTTTTTTTTCCATTAAAGACTTTCCTCCTTTTTTTTCCTAAGATTTCCCTGTCGATATTTTATAGATATCCCTTCATATTGGGATCTGATGTTTTCTAATGTTTTCTTTAAAGTGTTCCTTTAATTTTTTTTAGCAGTGTATATCTCCCCTTTTTCTACTTTTCCCACCTGGTATTTAAGTCCCACAAGTTTGACCCCGAATATGGTCAAATGGTATGAAAATTTCATACTGTATCCTTTTCCTCCTTTTTTGGGTGGAATCGGGGTTGGGCCCCGGGGGGTGGAAAAATTTTCCCCCTTCCCCTCTTGATATGAGCATCCCCAGTGGAGACTTTGCCCAACCACCAGTGGGTCATAAATGACCAAGCCAATCCCCCACACGAAATACATCAGCAGATAGATCTGTCCGGGCCCGGCCCGGACCACTCTTGGTCCCGTGGGGCCCCCATTGGGGTCTTGCTCACTTCCTCCCATTCCATTTTCTCTTTTCTCACTTCCTCCTGTTCCATTTCCTCCATCAAAATTTCCAAAGGATCTTTCCTCTTTTCACTGGGGATAGGACCATCATCCTCAACCCGGGCCCGGGTGTGTTACGTAACTGGGAAAATGGTTGGGCTGAAACACTCCCCCGTCTTTTGGCTCATTTCAGAAAACGGACAGGGCCTCCCAAAGGATTTAGAGTCCTTTTTGGGGGGTTTTGTATGACCTGATGGAGCCTTGTTGCAGGTACAGATTTTAGTGGGGAGAAAGGAGGATCAATGGCTGCATGTCAGCTTCCCGGGAATGATATAGAGCTTAGTGTTGGGGGGGCTTCCCAAAATCATGGAAAATATTCCCATTCACAAATGTCATTCCCCAACAGTATAAAGGGTGGTCCTTTTTACAGTACCTCCTTCCATCTGGTCCCCTTCCCAATTTTGAGGTGGGGAAAAATTCCAGGTTTTTTTTGGAAACCAGAGTTGGAGGGACACTGGAGAGGGGAAAAAGTTATTCTTGTTTTTGTTTGCTTGTTTGGGGCCCTCTGACCAAAAGTAAATTGTATCAACTTTGGAAAAATTTTTCCCCAAAAAACTTTTGGACTGGTTCCCTGTATCCAAATGGCAGATGCATCTTGTCCTTGGTTTCTGATTCCCGGGAAAAACCTGTGTTCTGTTCTTTTGTATAGTACATGCCGGGGTTTGGTTTAGCTGTGGGAGGGTTTTGACCAAAGTGGCATGACTGCAACCCCAGAACTATACTTGCATCCCACCCCTGAAAAGTCCCCATGCCAATTACTGTGCTATCCTGCCTCCTTGATCATGCTCCTATACCCCTGGACTGGTCTGAACTAAGCACCGGGGTTTTTGTTTCTGTCTTTGGTTTTTCTTCATATTGTTTTAGAAAACTCTCCAGCATGCCACTGTGTATCCAACAAGTCTTGTGTTGAAGTGCATGGTTCACCTCTGTGGGGGACCATGGATGGGGGGAAACGTAGACCACACAAGTACTGAAACAGGGGAGCTTCCCATTCAGTGGAGTCAAGTTAATTTATTATTTCTAATCAGCAGAAATGCAACCCCCTTTTATTTATAACAGGTTAAATAGATTTGTATCAGGGGAAAATGGACTGGGATCATTATCTCTTTAGAGGACCCAATTGGGGGGATAGAACAGGATAAGTGAACTGATAAATTTTGTTTCATCATTTGTTTCAAAATTCTCAAATTAAACTGTGAAACAAATGTTAAAGTGTATTTGAAAAATTGCTTCGAAGGTAAAGGGAAAAAACAAAGGACGACAGGGTGGGGAATCCAGTTCATATGTCCTCCCCGACAAAAAAGGTTTTCAGGATCAGCAGTGGGAAACACTGTTTTTTCTTTACTAGTAGAAAGGGGAAAGGGCAGACTCTTTTCACGAAAACAGGTGGAGGAAAATTCAGCTTCTCCATTTAATCAACACTGAGCTTTACCCCCCCTGCTCACATCAAAAAATTATCATTAACAGGGGGATTAACACTATTTTGAACTGGGCAACATGGTGTAAAAGAAAAAAGGGGACCCGGGCTGGGGGGGGTGTGGGTGATGAGGTGATTGCAGACAGGTGAGCAGGAGCTCTGGAGGGAAAGCAAAGTAAGCCGCCACCCCAAAGGCCCACAAAACAACAAAAAGGGAAAACAGACAAACAGGGGGCAAAAAAAGAAAAACTAGGGGGGTTCTCCCGAAAAACAAAGGGAAGGGAGGGGAGAGACTGGTTTGGTCCCAAATGACTTTGTACCCGCCTCCACTAAAAAATGGTGAAAGAAAGTTTCCCAAAATTTTAAATGGATAAAAAATTTAAACCAAAGTGAATCAGGCCCATTTTCAATCTATACCCAACTGGGTTAAAAAAATGCTGATTTTTTTCTATTTAAATGAAATCTTTCAACAGTGAAGTCTGTAAAAAATGAAGGGGTCTGAATACCCTGTAGCCACTGTATGTCCTTCCCCCTTAAAAGCAGTTTTCATCTGCTGCTTCCCCTTTCCCTCCCCCTGGGGTGAAGCTCACAGGGTGTTTAATGTCAGTGTAACTGAATCACTTCATTTAACAAGTGGAGAGTTTGTCCCGGGGAGCTAAATGAACCAGACATAAAGTCTGGTTTTCTGGGGCCCTTTCATGGCCAGAAATCTAAATTTCCCGCTTCAGGAAAAACTTTTTCACCAAAAAGATTTCCCCTTCCCTTTCCCCCACCAAAATCCATGAGATATCAGTTTAAAGTGAATTTGGTGAAAACACACACACACACACACACACACACACACACACACACACACACACAAATAAAACATTTTGAGTCACAGAACAAATTCATTTCCATTCCCCCCCGAACCTTTAAATATGTGTGATGTGTTTTTTTGGGGAATTACCATGAAATAACTGCCACTGCTTATCAAGTTTTTTTTAAGAGGCCAGGCAAAAGAGAAGGAATTGTGAGAGAGAACAACCTTACTTTGGAAAATTCACTAAAATTTTATCATTTATCTAAATGGATTAATACTTTTCTTCTTCTTTTTTTTTTGTTAAATGTTTATGTTTGTGGTTTTGATTTTTTAAATGCAGGTGTTTCCCCCTGTTGAAGTAATTCCCCTTTTATTCAATGTTGTACAACAACATAACATTGAATCAAAGGGGAAATTTTTTTTAATTTAATTTTATTTACCCTTTTTACCTGCAAACAGAAAAAAGTCAATTTAAACCCCCCAAAGTTAAAAACGTGGGATCTGAATTCATTATTAATGTAAAAAACAAACACCCCAGGAAAATCTAAATCATGTTTGTGAAGCCAGCTTTTGAAAAGTCACATAATTAGATAAAAGGGAAAAACCTTTTGCAGAAGGGGTTTCAGGTGATTGTAGTTTCACCCCATCTGGAGGATCCAGCTTTTTGGTGATGAGCAAAAGAAACCCCCATCATGAAGGGGGGAAAAACACCCCGAGTGTTTTCTGAGAAAAAAGGGGTTGAAAAGCAGAAATCCCGGGGTGGGTACAAAAAATTTCCAAGTCCCCTGAACTTCCCTTGAAGAACAAATTAAACCAGTCACTAGAAAAAGGAAAGTGTGCTGGTGAATGATGATGTCTGTCTGGAGCAGGCTTTTCTAAAAAAATGACATTCAGAGAAGAAAAAAGGCAGCTCCCAAAAAGTTTTCCACCATGTTTTTTTCTTTCACCCTGATATTCGCTTTTGGGTTTTTTTCTCTCTTTTTCCTTTTAACAACCCCCCTTTAGCAGGAGTCACATTGAATTTGGGCACATCTGGGTGATCCTTCCTTTTCAAAAACCAGAAAAAAAAAAAGAGTATTGTGGTTCAGTTGGCCTGGGTAAACTAAAAAAGGGGTTTCATTTTTATAATAAAAACAGCAATATCATTTTAATTTAAAAACCCTGATGTTTTTTAAAAAGTAGTGATAATTATTAAAAAAAATAAATTTTATTTGAGATTTCTTCAAAAAAAAAGAAAAAAATCAAATGATTGATAACCCCCCCCCCACCCCGACCCCTTTACCGGCCCTGTGGTCTGGGCCACGGGCCTAGCCCCGTTTTATGTCACTTTTTTCCGCCCCCCCTTGATCCCCGTCCCTTTTTTACATCAATTTTCCCCCACCCCAACCCCTACATTTTATGCCCTTCTCCAAATGTCACTTCCTACACCCCCCCCCACCCAAGCGACATGAGGTGAAATAAAATAAAAAAATGGGGAATTTTACAACATGTTCATGGCCCGGGGGCATTCCAAAATTTACATCTGAGCATCAACTTTAAGAATTTAACAAAAGGGTTTTCCCTTTTTTGTATTGACCCCCTTTTGGGAAGACAACGGCCTTTTTCCCCCCCTTTCCCAAAGGAAAAACTAAGACGAATGAGATTCAGAGTTCCCCCCCACACTACCACTTTGTTTGTTCGCCCGCTTAAAATTCCCTTTGGAGGGGGAACCTAAACGACGGGTGCCGGGGGAAAAATTTTTAACTAAAAAAAAAAAAGGGGGTAATCATTAGCTGGAAAATTTTTGCATCATCTGTTGGGGGATGTATTTTGGGGGCCTGGACCCCTCCCCCTTTCTGACTTTTTTGTTCCCGAACCCCCCAGCCTTTATCATCAACACCACCGGCCCCACAGCTTTGGGGAACACTGGCCCGGCTTTAACTCTGGGAAAAAAATGGCATTCCCCCTTTTTTTTACTTTTTGGTCTGCCCTTACTTTTGGGTCCCTTACCCTTTAAATATCTTGGAGTTTTTTGGGAAAACCGACTACTGGTATTATACCCTTGGTTTTAACCAATCACGCTTCAACACCCCCCTCCACCACCTGTGGCCAAAAAATGCCCTTTATCTTCTTCCAAACGTGCCTGGGGTTTTGTTTTAAGGTGCTGTCTTTGTCCACCAGGATGCATCCAAAAAAGATGACTGTCTCTGACTTTGTGAAAAAAAACAAACCTTTTTTATCTGGGAAAATCTACACCCCCGGCTCTTTTTCCCACCTGAAATTTTTTTTACAAATGTTTAAAGATTGATACAGATGATCCTATTTATTGATTTATTTTTTTTCCCCCAATTTTTTTCCTTTTTAAAATGGGTAATAAAAAAATGTCCCCTGAAATTGTGAACACTGATGAATAAAAAATTTTATTAAAAAGGACAGAGTATGAGTCAAATTTTCATTCATGGGGGAAAAAATTGATCCATGGGAAAGTTTTTTCCCCTCTTTTTTTCCTCCCCTTTATGGTCTAAACCCATTGAGATAGGTTACTTTTTTTTTCTATTTTGGGCTTCCCCCCGCCAAAGCCAGGCATGCCGTCCGTTTGGGGCGAAGGCCCTTTTTTCACGTTTTTTATTTTTTAAAATTTTTTAAAGAACTCAACCGCTTTTAAAATCTCCCCCATTTGAACATCCAAATCCTCTTCGGCTGTCTGATATAAGTAAAAGATTCGGGGGGGGTTAGCTCAACTGCTGGGGTGGGGGCAAACATTTTCTGGGGGCGTTTTCGAAACATTTTCTAATAAGTCCTCCTCAAGGTTTTTTTTGATGATAGGTTTAAAGGGTTAAAATAGGGGTAAAAGAAATCCCCCCGCCCGCTTCTTCAACCCCCTTTTGTGTTTCAAACCCACTTTTTCCGCCAGCAGTATGGGTAATTTTTTTTGTCTCTTTTTTTGTGTATTAGAGATGGGGGGAATGTTGCCTTTTAAAAAATTGATTGGGTCTCCCAAAACATTGAGAAAGTCCCGCAAGGAGTGAACTAGAATATCTCAAGGGTTTTGGGGATTGAGCCAGGTAAAGCTTTGAGTAAAAGGGGCTGTTCCTTTTTTTTTAAGGGTCCCCCCAAAGGTGAGGAGGAGGAAGAATTTATCTGGGGGTTTGGGGCGAAAACCCTCAGGGCCCTTTCCGGGAGTATCCCGGGTTTTGTCTTACCTTTCTGGGGGAGGCGGGGGGGAGGTCACGATTAAATGGGTGTAGGGTCTTTTAAGGGGCCTTAAAAATTAACAGAAAAAAAAGGGATTTTTTGGGGAAAGGGAAAAATCTGATGAGCTAATACATTCACCTGCCCAAATTTTTCCCCAGGATTTTTAAAAAAGCACCATATAATTACAATTGGGTTGATGGTGCGGCTGTATTTTCCAATGAAATACATTTTGGGACTCATGGCGCTTTATTCTAGGGGTGTCTGTACTGTGTGGAAAAATTTTAACCCCCGGGGTGGTCAGAGGCCTGGGAAAAAAAACATGGCCCCAATAATCAGATGACTTGCCCCGGGGAAACAGGTTTTTCTTTAAAAGACTCAGGCAGACCTTTTACAAAATTTTAAAATTTTTTTTCATCTTTTTTCAGCTCAGCATACAAAGGTTGAAAAGGGAAATATAAACCCCACTACATTTTCAATTTAAAAATTTAAAAATCTTTTAAAATTTTTTAAAACACTTTTTTTTCAAAATAGGTTTTCCCAAAAACGCTGGGTCCCCCACCCGACATGAAAAAGGTGCAAAAAACCCAGGGGGCAAAGTTAATTTCCTCCATCACAGACACGATGAAAGAAACAATATCTGAAAAGGGAGACTTGTTCCCGGGTTAAAAAAGCGCCCTTTTTTCATAAAACCACCCCACTCAAACCTTTTTTTGGAATGCTGAATTTTTTAGCAGCAGTCTCTTTTTTCCCTAGCAATGTTGTGCTGGGGATTGAATCACCCCCCTTTCCCCTTCCCTTTGACCCCGGCCCCCAAAACCCTTCCCCCAGCTCTTTCACGGGATCAAAATTGGGCTTTCCCCTTTAACCTTTGGGGCTGAGTACCCTTTTGGGATATCCCCTTTTTACTATTTCAGTTTGGTAAAAGGGGTTTAAATTTTTGGGGCCAGCGGGCCCCTGGGTTTATTTCATCTGTCAAATCCCCCCGATAATGACCCAGTTCCCAAAGGGGGCCTTCCTTTTAATAAATCATGCCGCCCATTCAGTGGAGGGGCCCTGTTCCTAATTACTCCAAAATACCCCCCAAACGAGATGGGCGGGGGGTGGTGAAAATAAAAAACATTATTGGATCTGCCGGGGCCCCCGCACCCTGGGGGTTTTTTGCTGAGGAAGGCAAAAAACTTGACAGGGACTGTCCTGAAAACATAAAAAGGGGAAAAAATGCTCCAGGTCACTGTTTTCTCAGTTCTTTTCTATTGGTTTTTTTGGGAAAAATTTCCCCCCGAAGGGTGTTGAGGCAGAGCAGAACCTGTCTCCTGGGGTTTTATTTAATTTTTCGGCATCTAATTGAATGCCTTTATGGAGCCGAAAATCCTTAGTACTTTTCCCGGCTTTTCCCCCCTCTGGGGGTATTTTTTTCCCCAAGCCTCCTGCTTTCCTTTTAGAAAAGGGATTATGTAGTCGGGAAAAAATGGATGGCAGACAGGGAATGGGGAGACTTAATGAGCAGGTAATCAGTCCAAAAGTTCTTAACAAGCCCCCGAGTTTGGGGAAAAAAATGGGCCCCAAAATCCCCTGCTGGTTTAAACCTTGCTGGAAGGAGGTTGAATGAGGGGGTTGGCTTTGGGAAATTTCCCTGGGTTAACAAAAATCTTTTGGGTATGGGTAGGGGGGGCCGGTGGGGGCGGAAAGGGACAGTTAACGAGGGGTACAGGGCATCCGGCCCAAAGTACTGCACTTTTTTGTCAGGGCAGCCCTGGTTTTCCCAAATTCACGGGGCGGTTTCCTCCTGAAAAACCCGCGTGGGGAGAGGTTCAGGGCCCCGGCGTTGAGAAATCTTTCCCCCCCGGGTGAGAACGCTTCATCTCTGGGCCAATCATGTTCTCTCATAACGACCGAAGATGCCGTAAACGGTTTTTAGTCTTTTTTAATTTCCATGTAACTTCATGGGTGCTTCATAGGGGGGCTCCCGTCAAAAGGCATATCTTTAGACAGAGTCCGGGGGAGGGTGGCGACAGAGGAGGTGAGTGGGAAAGGGGAAACTGAGTGCCACAGCCACAGGCAGATGAGGAATGGAGAACAAGGGAAGGATTTAGTCAAAGGGAAAAGAAGGCTGGTGGATTACCGGGGGAGAGACGTGAAGCAAGGTCGGGGCAAAACCGGTTGATACGGTAAGCAGTCCCGGGGAAAAAGTGCTGGGGAGTCAGGAGAGCAAGACAATCTGGCAATGGTGAGAGGGTGAAGCCATATATACTGGCTTGATTGGAGATGGTGGGGTAACAGCAGGGGAAGCAGTTGGGCTGATGAGGGGTGTGGCTGAGCAGCAGGGGGGAGGAGAGGGGCAAAGAAAGTGACAGGTGAAGGGGATGGGGTAAAGTTTAGGGGCAGGAAAATTTGGGGAGAAACACTTTCATGCAGGCGACATAGTCACGCTGCTGAAAGGGGCCCCCTCCAAATATCTTTTTAGAAACTGGTTCCTGAATCTGGCCCTCCTCTGACAGGATGGGGAAATCGTTTTTCAGTACTGCAGGGCTTTTCCCTTTTAAAGTGAAAATTTTTCCCGAGAAGCTGTTTCATACCAATTTAAACTGTTGCTGATGCACTGTCATGCGTTTTGGGGACCATAATTGTCGGGGGGGGGTAGGGTCCCCGACCTTTTAGGTGCTCCTTTGAGCTGAACCCGTGAGGGGAAATATCCCCTTTCTCTGGTCGCTAAAACCCAAGGCTTTGGGCAATGGGGTTTTGGGAAAATTTGGGAGAAAAAATAAGGAGTCAATGAAGTTTAAATGGAAATCGGTTTTGAAAATCAGGGGAAATTTACTGCCGGGCATGATGGGGTGAGAAAGTTTAACCCGTTTATCATGCAGTTGAGGATCAGGTGGGTGTCAAAAATTTTTGCATTGTGGCAAAACGGGTTCCCCGGCAGGGGGAAAGTTTCTTTAAAAAGTCTAAACCGAAGAGGCCCCTCTTTACCCTTCTTTTTGGGCACACCAAGTAAAGGGGGGTAAACCCTTTCCCTTTTCAAAAACGTTTAAAAACAAAAAAACAATTTTCACTGTGCTCGTCACTGGCGGGGGAGGCTGGGTGTAGCATTGGTGCTGTTTCCGGTCAGGGGTGTTGAGGGCTACTTTTTCCCCCCCCAGATGTGACACAACCTTTAGGGGGACAGGTGTGAGACTTTGCTCTTTTTTCTGGGGAACAGTGTACAGATTTTGCAATCCCTACATCTTTTAATGATAATTTTCAAAGTACTGATTTGCTTTCCACCCTTCTGCTGAGGTTTTGTTCGGAAAAACACACAGGCATACAAACACGCCCCGCCGCAGTCCTGGGAAAAACATGCCTTGATCCTCTTTCCCAAAGGACAGAGGTCACAGCAGGCGGGGGAGGTTCCGGGGAGCTATGGTGAGTTTTCAAAAGGGCTTGTAACAATTCCCCAAAAAATGTCTAGCACCCCGAAAACCCTTTCAGGGTTAAGTATGTAGTAATGATTTTTTAAATAAAAAAACAAAAAAAGAGGATTTGAAAAAACGGAAAGTCGGGGCTTAAAATGAAAAGAGAGGATGCTCAACTGTAGTCCTGGAAAAAAACCCCAATTTCGGGAGAATATTTTTAAAATTTTTCCCAAAATCGCTTAAGGTCACCCGGGAAATTTTTTTGCTTTAGACCCCAGATGCTGAACCCCTTCCTCATTGACAGCCTCGTTGGGAAAAAAACCCCGGGGGTTTGGAGGGAAGTTGGCGATGGCAAGCAGAGGGGTTTCCCTCATTAATTGTACCACATACAAAATGATGTTTCTTTTTCGGATGATTTCACGGGATAAATTTTTTTGAAGTTTTTGTTTTACACCCCCTTTTAGATTTCTCATCCCCGGGCGATTAATTCCCGGTTATCATCTGAGGTGATGTCTGGTTGGGTTGTACTAACATTTCTGGAGCCCTCAAACACAGGAAGGATGGCATCCCGGGGCCCCGGTCACGGAGACGTGTTGAATGTATGGGTTTATTGTTTGGAAGGGGTTTCTCGCCCCAAAAAAGCAAAAGATGCTGGGGAGCATTTTCAAGGGTTGAAAGTAACCCTGCACCAGCATTTTTTAACATTTATTTCAGAAACAGGTGGAAGGTTATTCGTTCTTCACAATTTCTTCTTTAAATCTTGGGGAAAAACTATGAACTCTTTTTCCCCTTTTTTTTTTTTTTTTAAAACCAAGAGTGGAAGTGTAATGTTGCTTTTCGATAATGAAAAATTCACCACAGTGGGGGGGTGTTTTTAGATCCCCCGGGGTTTTTGAGAATGGTGGGGGGGGGAACAAAAAACGGAACCCCCAATCAGAAGCCAGCCGGAGACGAAATCCTCTTCAAAATTCACGGGGTCCCAGATCTTTTTGCCATTTGTCTGATGTATCAACTTCAGGCTGCTGATTGACTGGGCCAGGTTGAGGCCTATAAACATATGCCCGATAATTTTTTAAACTCCAGATAGGATGTTTTGAAGAGGGAAACCCCAAGAGGGAAAAGGGTTTAAATTCTGTGGGCATGTCACACAAAATAATTTAATCATTATTTAAAATTTATTTACTTTTAAAAAAAATATACGTGGGGAAATTTCTCTTTAAATGTATTCTCATTAAGGTAAGAACCAATTACTTCATGAATTTTTTAAGGTCCTTTTCAAGGGTGGGAAGTGCTCTTCCTGTAAATAGACAAATCTGACATTCTTTCATGTAGATGTTTAAGGTCACTATCCTGTATTGAAGCGTTTCACCTGTAAAGAAAATATCTGAAATCAATTTGCCATCAACATTTGTTGACATTGGGTAAATTTCCCCAAAAATTTCCCCCATTGCCCCTTTCCTGCCCTAGACAAAGACCAAGTGCCCAGAGGGGGAGGGGTATTATGTCTCCTTTCCGCCATCTGCAGGGTGGGGTTTGGGATTTTTGGGTGATAAACAAAACGTCTTTTTCATTATTGAAACATCTAAGATATGGTGGGAACTGAGGTGCCCCATCAAAGACTGTGGATCCCAGAAATACTTTGAGACTGGACAAGTACCTCATCTCTGCCCATGGGAGGGCATTTGTCTTGGTATTCACGCATGGAAGGGCCCTTTTCCCGGGAAATTGAACTTACCCCCCCTTCACTCCTAATTTTATCCCCCCAGTCAACAACTGTCTGAGGCATGTGTCTTTAAGCATGGGCCCCTTTTCCCCGAACTTGAACTCACCCACCCCAAATTTAATCCTTTTTCCCCCTCAGTCAAAACTGTCCTGGGCATGTGTCTTTGATATTACCCCCTGGAGGGGCCATTTCCTGAACTTGAACTTACCCCCCCTTCACTCCCTAACCTCTATCCCCCCAGTTGCAACTGTCTGAGGAGTGTCTTTGGCCTCACCGCATGGAGGGGCCCTTTCCTGGAACTTGAACTCACCCAATTTTTCTCCTAACCTTCCCCAGTTTCTTTTCCTTCTGATTTTGAATTTACAGACCAGTAGGCCAGTGCACAAAAAAATTTACCCCCAAAACCCCTTTAACCCCCCCAAACCCCAAAAACCAACCCCCCCGTACACTGTTCTTTTAAATACTTTTTCATCTGTTAAAATACCCCCTTTAAAAATTTAATTAACTTACATCCAAATTATTGTCACAATATTCTGCTTCCTTATAAGAACCATCGTACCTGGGTCAACCCCCCCCCATCTACAAACTCCGGGGACCTTGGTGAGTTCCTCCCCCATAGGGAAAAAATACATTCAACCCTTTTTTAATATCACACCAACATTCTCTTTTACACATTACATTCCCTCAGGAACCAAAAAGCAGACACTTGGTCCTTGTGGGATTTGGGAACCCCCCTTTCCCCACTTCTTCTTTTTTTACCCCCACCACCATTACCCGGACCTCCATCTTTCAGTCTTCACCAACAAAGAAAAAAAAGCCCTCTACCAAAAAGCTCCAAAAAAATTACCCCCACCTGCATCCGGGAGGCCGGGGGCAATCCCCCCACCACCAAAAAAACAATTCTGAAAAATTCCAGCATCATTGATACCTAAAAGGGAAGAGTCCTCCACCATTTTAACTTTTTTGTATCTACATAATTATTTCAGAGTGAATCTACACACAGGAGCGGACCTTTAGATTTTTCCGGTTTTAAAAACACCATACACCTGAAAATTTTTCCTTTAAAAACACAACCCCAACCACTCATGACATTTTTTTTAAGCCTAAAACATAGAAAAACAAATATCCACACTCACCCAAGAAAGGGGTTCCCAAAAACCAAACCAAAAACCAATAAACAATAAATTAAACTTGGGTACAGGCTCTATATCACAAAAAAAAAATCATGGACACAGCCTAAACACGGGGAAATTTTTAAGGGGTTTTGGGGGCAATAAAACCATTTAAAATTTTTTTAAACCATCCAAAACAACAGGGAAGCGAATAAAAAAACATGATAATAAACGGGTTTTTTAAACCCTTTCTTTAACCCAAACCCCAAAAAACCCAAAAAAATTTTTAAAAAAACCCCCCGGGGGGGGGAAAAAAAAAAAACATAAATTAAAGGGAAGGGGGTTTTTTTCCCTTTTTTTTTTTTTCCCTTTTTTTTTAAAAAAAAAAAAGGGAAAAAAAACCCCCCCTTTTTTTTTTTTCCCAAAAAAAAAAAAAAAAATTTTTTTTTTAAAAGGGGGTTTTTTGGGGTTTTTTTTTTTTTAAAAAAAATTTTTTTTTCCCCGGGGGAAAAAAAAGGGGGAAAAAATTTTTTTAAAAAAAAAAAAAAAAAATTTTTTTTTTGTTTTTTTTTTAAAAAAAAATTTTTTTTTGGGGGTTGGGGGGGGGTTTTTTTTTTTTTTGGGGTTTTTTTTTTTGGGGGGGGGGGGAAAAAAGGGGAAAAATTTTTTTCCCCCTTTGGTTTTAAAAATTTTTGGGGGTTTTTTTAAAATTTTTTTTTTTTCCAAAAAGGGGGGGAATTTTTTTCTTCCCCTTTTTTGGGGGGGGGTTTTTTTTTTTTTTGGGGGAAAAAAAAAAAATTTTTTTTTTTTTTTTTAATTTTTTTGGTTTTAAAAGGGGGGGGAAAAAAATTTTTTCCCCCCCTTTTAAATTTTTTTTTAAAAACCCAAAAAAATTTTTCTATTTTTTGGGGAAAAAAAAAATTTTTTTTTTTTTTTTTTTATTTTTTTTTTTTGGGGGGGTTTTTTTTTTTTTTCCAAACCCCCCCTTTTGGGTTTTTTTAAAAAAAAATTTTTTTTTCCCTTAAAAAAATTTAAAACCGGTTTTTTTTAAAAAAAAAAAAATTTTTTAAAAAAAAAATTTAAAAAATTTTTAAAAAAATTTTTTTGTTTTATTTTTTTTTTCCAAAAAAAAAAATTTTTTTTTTTTATTTTTGGGGCCTTTTGGGGTTTTTTTCCCCCCCCCCCCCCTTTTTTTCCCCAAAAACCCCCCGGGGTTTTTTCCCCCCCAAAATTTTTTTCAATTTAAATTTTTGGGCCTTTTTTAAAAATTTTTTAAAAGTTTTAAAAATTTTTTTAAAATTTTTTTTTTTAAAAAAAAAATTTCCCGGGAAAACCCCCCCCCCCAAAAAAAAAAAATTTTAAAAAAAAATTTTTTTTTTTTTTTT
>JAFBJY010000540.1:0-12500 GCA_016801885.1 Toxotes chatareus | reverse complement strand
AAAGGGGCCCCCAAAACCCAAAAAAAATTTTTTTGGGGGGCCCCCCTTTCCCCTTTTTTTGGGGGGAAAAAAATTTTTTTTTTTTTAAAACCCCTTTTTCCCTTTGGGGGGTTTCCCAAAATTTTTTCCAAATAAATTTTAAAAAAAGGGGAAAACCAAGGGGTTTTTTTCCCCCCCTTTCCCCCTTTTAAAAATTTCTGGGGTTTTTCCCCCCCCCCTTTTTTTTTTTTTTTTAAAATTTTTTTTTTAAAAATTTTTTGGGGTTTTTTTTTTAAAAAAAAAATTTTTTTTTGGGGGGGGGGAAAAAACCTTTTTAAAAAATTTCCCCAAAAAAAAAAATTTTTTTTTTTTTTTTTTAAAAAAAATTTTTTAAAAAAAAAAAAAAAAAAAAACCCCCCCCCCAAAAATAAAATTTTTTTTAAAAAAATTTTTTAAAATTCCAATTGGGTTTGGGGTTTTAAAACTTAAAAATTTTTCCCCCGTTTTTTAAAAAACCCCTTTTTTAAAAAAAAAGGGGGGTTTAAAAATTTTTAAAAAAAAAAGGAAAATTTTTTTTTTTTTTTTTTGAAAAAGGGTTTTTTTTAAATTGGGGTTTTTTTTTCCCCTTTTTTTTTTAAAAAAAAAAAAGGGTTTTTTAAAAAAAAATTTTTTTTTTTGGGGAAAAAAAAAAAAAAGGCCTTTAATTTGCCCAAAAAAAAAACCCCAAAAAAAAAAAAATTTTTTGGGAAAAAAAAAAAAAAAAGGGGGGGGCCCCCCGGGTTGGGGGAAAAAAAAATTTTAAAAAAAGGGGGGGGGGAAAAAAAAAACCCCCAAAAAAAACACCCAAAAGGGGGAAAAAAAAAGGGGGGAAAAAAAACCCCCCAAAAAAAAAAAGGGATTTTTTTTGAACATATATATGTAATCCACCAAACTCACCCCATGAACACCCTCCTTTTTATAAAGATCAATCTCCTTTTATAATTCCTTCCACACTCCCCCCTCTTTTCCTCAAAGGGATTTGATCTATAATCAGCCTATCAGAGCTAACCTCTCTACCTTTACTCTGGAACCTCTCTCTATGGAGGTTGGTTGGGAGAAACGGGAAGAGTTGGACCAAGGTGCAGACCCAATCACTAGTGAGAGAAAACTTTCCTAGGTGGGTTTTGATCCCACCTCCCCGCATAGTCCATATACCCTATTCCGGTCTCCCTCTGGATTCCCCTCTGAAGAAGCAGTTGTGCTGCCGAAACGTTAAGAACATTTTGAAGCTAGATAATGGGCCTGATTCTTACAGTGCCTTTTTACCTAATTGGCTGGGAAATTAGAATATTGACCGAATTTGGTCATCATTGACACTTTTAACCTTTTGAACTTCAAATAAAGATAATTAATTTTAAACGCGCTTAAAATCAGTGAGGGGCCTGCCTGTAGGCCAAAAAAGGACCAACAAAAATGGATCAGAAAGACGTGTTCCTTTTGGTTGTCAACTTTGAGCACCCACCTGAATAGGATCTTTAACATCTGGATTCTCCAACATAAGCTTGAGAGACCAACAGAAAAGCCTTGTAGGGGAGAAGGATTCTAAGCCTGGGACCTAGCAGAGAAAGGTTACAAGTAGGCCCCCTGACTGATATGGTTTTTCCTCCACAGGACCAGGACATTTATCCAGCCTAAGGAGGACGCTAGAACAACAAACACAAAACAAGGATAGAATTAGAAGACAGGACTTTTTTTAAAAACGAAGCTTAAACCTTCTTGTTTGATGAAAGCTTATAATTAGTTGTCGTTAAAGTCCTAGCGTTATTTATTAAACTTATAGTTGGTCATAACAATTATCTCTATAGACAATGTTACAGTTAAGGATATAGCCCTTAGTAGGGCTGGCTCAAGCAACTAAATCATCCCCTAGTTGTGCTGCTTTATAGGCCCTAGGGCTGCTGGGGGACATCCACTTGATGTGTCTTGCGCACTTCTTCTTCTTTCTCTTTCTCTCCTCAGATCCACTCTCAAATTTGGTTAGCCTTTATTATATGTCATTAACTCCGTGTCCTCTCTCTCCCTGTAGTCCTGTGTTTGTTTCTCTACTGGTCTCTCTTCTCTCTGGCACCTTTTCAGCAGGTACCTCTGGCTCGGAGCTGCATATCCTATGGTCCTGGCTCCACCCCACCTGTTGCTTGATTGTATAGTTTTACAACGATCTATTTCTAACATGTTTTAATGTTCCATTCTTGCTACAGATAAATATTTGATTTAACAAGCTTTGTAAACTGCAATGTAAATAATTACCAGTCATGACAGCTTTGCCTCCGTGCTCACATTTCATAATTCTAATCTGCTGAGCACACATTATCAAATAACTGTTCACTAACTGTAATGTAAATACTGACTTCCCACATTGTCTGTATTATGCTGCATGTCTTTCTCCCCTCTCCTCCATTCCTAGCTGTCCTATCTTTCCTCCTTTTTCCTCCTTTCACCCTTGAGCCGCCTTTTCTTCAAAGGGAGGGTCCCTTCCTGTCATGAGCTTATACTGGGGTCAGGTTCTGCTCAAGGTTTCTTCCTGTTCAAAGGCGCTATATTTTCCTTGAATTAAATTGACTAGACAGCTCAGAAAGTGAATTACAACAGAAATGAAGAAGGGACCAGAGAATCTAATTCTCAAAAATCCCAGGACAGCACTTTGAGACCAATTTTGGCTATTGCTTCAAATTAGCGGCAAGCAGTCCACCATAAAAAATACCATCGAAATCCTCTAAAACTTATGAATGCTGAATAAACTTACGATGTTTATTAAACCCTCCTCTAACAGAACAGGTTAAAGCTGCGTAAACGAAAATACTTAACAATGGATGCAGAATAATCTTTCCATCCTGCAAGATCACTTCATTGAAAATCCTAATAGGATATAACCAGTTACATTTGAATGAACCACATGCCCAAATTGCAAGTCGGCTGGGCTAAAAATTACTACAAAGCTAGATTAACCCAGCTAACAATTATACATCTTCAGTATTCTTTTGGAGCCCTCTATATTTCGGACCCACTGCCTCCACCTCGGAGGAGTCTCCTGGTGACACTCCATCTAGCACCTGGATCTGGAGGGACAGGGAGGAGTTCCTGCCCTACGTTTGAGCAGGGAGTGCAAATACTCCCAGCTCCAACATGATGGACGAGCAGGCGATGGGTGGGGAGACACCAACTGAGCTACAACAACTAGATGAGGGTGCACCATTAAATACACATAAAACAGACTGATTTTGTAGGTACTTCTCAATCCTTTCATGGGGGAGGAGATATTAGATGAAACTACCTCTATGGAGAGATCAGGAGGCTCCTCCCCCAGTGCCCCCTCATACGCCCGGTTGTGCATCTCCCTTACTGGGAGAATCCAAAGCCCTGTAACCACCAGAACTCTCCTGGCCACCTGAATCAAGCCCCCTGTGGCTTGGATTAGAGGAACAAGATCACCGTCATCTTCATCAACCAACAGGATGAGAGAGATCCTTCCTCGATAGGAGAATCTGGGGCTGAGCTTATCCAGAGGAAAAAGTGGTGGAAAAAACATGATGACTCAGGGTGCAAAGTATAAACATACTGACCTGCATGGCAGAGCGCCAATTTGCCTGAATCCACCCAAAATACCTCTCATGGGCCCCCTAATGGATACTGCTGCTTGATGTCTGGTAGCCTCACAGACGGAGCCGACTGGTTGGGCGGCGGGTGCATCGCCCCCAACCACTGCTGGGGCGCCCAGGTTGTCTTCTGTGTCAGCATAAGAAGGCAAAGGAAGAAAATCCTAGATGGAATTTTCAAAGAAAAAACCTGTTGGTTCTTTGGTGATTCAAATCCAAACCGTATACCACCCCTACAAGAACAAAACATTCAAATAGGGCAGTTACCTGAGGAGCATTCTATCATTTCAGCATGTCCTAGATAAAACACTTAAACATCCCCTGGTGAAGATAATGGTGCTATATCATAGGATTAACAATAGGGATCAAGATCCACAAAGACCTCCATAAAACAGCTAAATACATGTTTTACAGGAAGGCTCAGGCAGTGTTCTAACGCCAATTTTCTTCCCCATCATCAACCACTTGCCTCTCTCTTCAGAGGAGCAACAGAAAAATCTAAGCCATCAATAACTTCCGAGTGACACAGCCACACACTCCCTCTTTTAGTTTTTTACATGAGTGAACGGCAGGCGAGGGGGCCAGATAAAGTTCAATCAAAGTCCATCTCCACTGTTTCTTAATATAGGGTTGGAATAAAGTACTTTTATCTGCTGCTATAAATGTTATAAGCTAGCTCCCTTGAGCCATAAAAGACTGACCTTGACCTGTTACCTACATGAGTGTAAGGCTATTGGGCAAGATCATTTGGTAAATTGTTGAATTTTGTTTTTCTTAAAAATGATATATTTAACTTTTTTTTTTGAATTGTTTTGTATTTTATTTAACTTAACACAAGGATTTTTTGCACTACTTTAAGTTAAGACAGTCAAAGATGCTCTTTTAGTTCATTCGAGTGCATTCAAGTAATGGCATTTAATGTTTTAATTATATGATGTCATTTTTGTCATGTTTGTAAATTTTACTGTACACTGTGAATATTGCACTGAAGCTTGATTTGAAGAAAATAGTGAATCAAATCAAAATTCGTAATATCTGCCAGAAAAATCGCCAATTAGAACTTTTCCTAAAAATTGTTCAGCCCTACAGGTGAGTAAGGAAATTTTAGAGTAGCTGATTAATCTCATCTTATGTCCTATCTTGGGACAACCAACCCTGAAACTTATCAATGAGGTGCTCAACACGCTGGAACAGCACATATGAAAAGCTGTCAAGGCTACATGATGAGAGGGAACCAGTGTGGGTATCTCTGGCCTCTCTAAAAACAGGTTTGACTCTGTACACTTACAGCTGATGAGTATACCATCATAGGAGCTGCTTCTTGTGCTTGCTCCTTTCCATCAAGCTTCTGGTGGAGTTGTCTGAAGAGACAAGTGTCTGGGTCAAGGTCATCCCAATGATGAAAATGCTCTTGCACTAGGCGTGTACTTCAACCTTGCACACACAGGCAGCCATACACCTACATGAACACCTGAGCATCCAGGTCACAGACACTGCTTCCAATCTGGAGTCATTAAGTGTGTTGACCCTAGCAAACACTTCAAGACCCCAGATTTAAATCACTCCAAGTGAAATGAAGCCATCAGTAGACTACGGTCAGAATATGCGTCTGTCATCAGACACACAAATGGAGCTTCCCAGCCGGGACCATCTTCATGACAGCTGTCTGCAACCACTTCAGGCATGTTATTCAGCATTATTTGTTTGTTGTTGTTTTGGAAATCATCTGCTAAAATGCCAATTTATTGTTTTTTAGATAACCTTTGGCGACATGTCGAAGTGGGCAAGCAGACCAAAGTGTCACAGCTGATGCCATCCAGGAGGTGCAGAGATACCTGGCAGGACGGCAATATTACCCAGGTCCAGGATCCTATGAGATACTGGGACAACTAAAAGACAATCTATCCAAACCTCTTCCGGCTTTCCTTACAATTTCTCTGCACTCCAGCCTCACCATCTAGCGTGTGAGCAGGTGTTTTTCTACAACTGTGTGTATCAAAAAGCGTAACAGACTCAATTTCAAAATGTTGGAAAAACGTATTTTTTAATTAAAAAAAAAAAAAAAAAAAAAATCCCATGCCACAAGCATCCTCATTCACAACACATTCATTAGATTTTCACGTTGATACATGTTCACATTGACTGTATCTAAAAATATCAAAGATATTTTTAGTTTAAATGAAGATATGAAATAATACAATATAAAAATACAATGAAATATAAATACAATGAAAAGAATAATTATATTATTGTATATATTAGATCATCAAATCAGTGTCAGTTGAGTCTGTCAACTAGGTTGCCTGTAGGGATTTTTAAGGTCCAGCACGTGTCAGTATTCAGTGACACAATGTCGACACATATACCAGTACAGTTTGGCAATGTGTCAAAACAGCCTTCATGACGCCTCATCTACCCATCACTTTCGTTTCCACCTGTTTCCCATTACCCTGTGTCTATATATTGTCTGTGTCTCCCTTTGTTCTGTGCCAGTTAAGTCTTGTCTCTCGTCAAATGAACCAGCGTGTTATTCTCGTCTGTGCTCTTCTTGTCAGGTTTTGTGTGCTGCCTGTCTTTGTTTGAGTTTGTTGTTTTCCTTGTAAGAGTGATTTTGTGTTAACTTGTTTGAGTGATTTTATGTTCTTCTTTTGGTATTTTTATTTCCTTGCGTTTTCCCGTTTGGGTGATTATTATTTGCTACTTTGTTCAATAAAGACTTTACTTTGATTCTGCTCCCTGGAGTCGTGCTTTTGGGTTCCGTCTTTGCTCAATCATGACATACTGTACTTTCATGACACTCAATATAATATAAACACAAGGGCAGGATACTCAGCTGCAGGTCCAGAAATCTCAGCCTCAAACAAATGTGTTCAGGGAGAAATGTCCTCTTCCTCTGGAAAACACAAAGGCTGATTCAGCATTCAGTATTAACATAAGGTACAAAAATATCAGTTGCAAGGCGACATTCAAAAACCAAAGACCACATCAACCGATCACTATCATTAGATGAATAAAACACATGAGGTGTCTGCCTTTGCTGGCTGTGGGTCATGAATGTATATTAAACAAGTCTTTACTGACAATAGAAATCTCATAAAGAAATCAATAATATATGGTTCAAGCATGAAAATCAATGATATATGGTTCAAGCATTGATAGTTTTAGTGAAGTATATTGTAAATCTTTTCAGGAACAATGATCGTTTGAATCTAAAGAGCTTTGTTGGGATCGGCTTTACTATACTTTCATATGTTTTTGGATGGTCAGGATCTTATTTTAAGAAAGACAAAAGTAAGAAAGTCAACAGAATGGAGATAGTGGTCAGAATCCTGAGGACAAAGGGTTGAAGGCTTGGTTAACTCCACTTGACAGAGATTTATCTCTGTACTTCAGAAGGTCAGATTCAGAACTGATTTTCTTGACTCCATGTTTCTAAAGAACAACTCTCTGAAACACTAAATCATTCCCTGAAGTACATGACACCATAGATGATCTGATACACAGAAAAGACTGTGAGATCCTCTGGTTAATGCACCTGTACATTTTATTTCCTTATCAATAAAATCTCTGCCTGAGATCATCTCTACTCCATATGTCAGACCTGCTGCTGCTGTCAGTCAGGACAAACCTCATTTAACCTCTGATGTTTTCTCTTTTTCTTTGGAGATGACATCTCAAATAAAATTATTCTTTTAATAACTATGACTACATTTTAAAACACATCATGTGCTTTAACCTCCAAATGATATTGAACTGCTTTATTCTGAAATGCAACCCTTTTAGTTTATCAGGCTCAGCATTGAACCACATTACCTTCAATATTTTTTTCTGGTTTCTATGAACAAGTGAAGGATCATCAGATGCAACAAACTCAATGTGACTCCTGCTGCAGGAGGTTCATTAAAAGGACGAGACAGAGAGAGAAAACCAAAGCTAATATCAGAGTGAAAGTACAAACATGATGTGAAACAGTTTGGGGCTGCTTGTCAAGTTTTTCTCTGACATGTCAGTTTTGTAGAACAGCCTGCTCCAGACAGACATACATTATTCACTATGTCACACTCCTTCCATTTCATAGTGATTGGTTTAACTGTTCTTCAAGGGAAGTTCAGTGACTTGGAAATTCTCTTGTATCCAGCCACTGATTTCTGCCTTTTCAATCCCATTTTCTCATAGACACTCAGTGTTGTTCTGTCTTCATGGTGGAGAGTTTCGCTTGCTCACTCACCAAAAGCTGGATCCTCCAGATGCAGGTGTATTTATCTGACAATCACCCAGAAAGCCCTTGTTGCACATAAGGTGATCTCCATTCATTTAATTATGTGACTTTCAAACCAACTGGCTTTCACCACTGATGATTTAGATGTGTCCTGAGTGTTTGTGTTTTAAATTAATAATGAATTCCAGATCCATTTTTGAGATCTGTGTAACTTTGTCATTAAAAGGACTTTTTCTGTTTGAGTGTCAAAATAAATTAAATTAAATTAAATTCCCTTTGATTCAATGTTATGTTGTTTACAACACTGAATGTAAGAGGAAGCAGCAGATGAAACACTGCTCTTAAGGCATGAGTGACATACAGTGGCTACAGGAAGTATTCAGACCCCTTCAGTTTTTATGCAAGACTTCACTGTTGTAGATTTCATTTTAAATAGATGAAATCAGCATTTTGTTAATCAGTCAGTATAGATTGAAAATGGGCCTGATTCACACATTGGTTAATTATCTATTTGAAATTTATTTGCTTTTTGTCCTTAACAAATAGGATGAAAAAAATACAGCACAGAAACTTCTCTCTTCACCATCTTTGCTTTTAGTGGAGAGCGTGGGTACAAAGTCATGTTAGGATTTCACAGTCTCTCCTCCTTCCTCGTGTTTCTGGGAGAACTTCCCTAGTGTTTCTTGTTTGTCCCTGGTTTGTCTGTGTTCTTGTCTGTGTGTGTGTAAAAGGTGTGTACCAAGGTGTGGTTGACTTGCTTTAGGGTTTCCTGCCGAGCTCCTGCTCACCTGTCTGCAATCACCCTCATCAGCCACAATCTTCAGCCTGCTGTGTGTGAACACCACTTTTTCTCTCCACCATACTGTTGTCATGCTTCAGCTGTAGAAGTTAATACTCCTGTTAATGATAATGTTTGATGTGTGCAGGTGGATAAAGCTCAGTGTTGATTGAATGGAGAAGCTGAATTCTCCCTCCACCTGTGTTCAGGACAGAGTCTGGACACTTCGCCATTACATTGACAGTGCTGGTGCTCAAACAGGTTTAGGTAAGAAGATGTGGTGGCTGAAGTTTGGTTTCTAACGCGTCTCTTCAGGATGTGAAATAAAAATGAACTTGACTCACTTTGAATGAGAAGCTCACTGCTCTGCTCAGTCCTTGTGTGTGTCTGAGGTTTACAAATGATCCATATTCCCATCACAGAGGTGAACCACTCACCAAAGCCCCTCATCACAGTTTTTATATAATGTCCACCATGAAATGTGTTCGTATTCATGCAGCAGGGAGGATCTCAGGGTTAGCCTTGGTGTCAGCTTCTACACGTATATAGTGAATGAAGGCTGTGGGATGTTTGATCCCTCTGCTGGTGAGAGAGAGGCATCCTGTCCTGAATCTTGTTGTCTTGTGAGTTTTAAAGAAACCACCCAGGGAAACAAAACTTGCCATGATACAAACACAGTCTATAGTTTGATTCCTCCTGTCTGAAGAGTCAGAAGTTGTCTCCTGACATCTATTCATTTAAAAAATCCACTCTGTTTGTTAACCACTGCAGTTCAGTGGGTTGTGTTGAAGTTATAGATTGTGATAAAATTGATAATAAAACAGGTTTAAGGGAATTTTAACCCCTTGGATGCATGACCTACCAATACCTACACTCTTCCATGAGTGGGGTCAAAAATGACCCCAATTAGAATAAATGCGCTTTTGCAATAAACTTAAGAAATTTCTTTAATTTTGGTTAAAGATAATGATTTTTATTATATTTTGATTAACAAATGAGTGATTTCATTTTGACATGTTCATTTATCATATTTTATTCACATTTTATCACAAAAGAAACAATCAATCAATCATGTATCAAAAAATGTCAAAATCAATTGTGTGTATGTCTGTCTGTTACTACAATGAAGGATGAACAGAGAATGAACATAAAGTAAGTCCAGGGACCATAACACTGTCCACGCACATGTAGAGACACAAATGTCTTCTCTCTCTCTCACTGTGTGCAGCTGTTACAAATGACTTGCTGCTGGCTGTGATCGTTGCACACAGGAATACTGCATTTCCAGCAGCATTTGGTGGCTTTGCGATCTTTGTTTCTTGGACACATCTGGCATCTCTTTCTCTTCTGTTGGCCCTGTGTGCTTCTCTCCTGTGGCTGGATTGCAGCTTTTGTCACTCCACACCTACCCATTGCTTCAGTGATGTAGGTTGGTAGGTTTGGGTTACCTCTCAGTCGACTTTTCATGTGAGGAGTCACAAGCTCTTTTGAAAGCTCTGTGAGTGTTTTTATGAGTAATCATAAAAAGACGACCTAACGGGTTAGCTTTTATTACAAGGAAGTTATAGTAAATATAGTAAAGAGTCAAAAAAATATAGTAAGAGTCTCCACACAATAAATGCAGTAATACATTACAGTACTAAACATACTTTGTAGTAACTAACTAACTACTTTGTAGTTGGTAGTAAGCTAACTAGCTAACAACAAGGTCTGCTAATTTGAGGACAATAATAATAATACCCTATCACAGAAAAGTCATGAATGTAGTAAGGTAGCTTTGTAGTTGGTAGTAAGCTAACTAGCTAACAACAAAAGTAGGCTAATTTGATGACAATAATACTAATACCCTATCACAGAAAAGTCAACTAGCTTTGTAGTTGGTAGTAAGCTAACTAGCTAACAACAAAATAGGCTAATTTTGGTAGTAAGCTAACTAGCTAACAACAAAATAGGCTAATTTGCTGACAATAATACTAATACTCAGAAAAAAAAGTAGATAAATGAAGATAATACTTACATGTATGTTGCTGTGTAGAAATGACCTCCTTGGTGGTGAAACTGCTAGCATCAGATGTGTAAGTGCAACAGTAAGTGTATACTGACAATCACAGTTGATAAGGATCAAAGGTTCCTGGGCTAACTTCAGATTTCATAGGAAATGTATGGGGTCATTTTGACCCCGCTCATGGAAAAGTGGGGTAGTCATAGAAAAACTGCAATTTCTTGAAAAGTGTGAAAAAAAAATTTAAAATTGCAATGGCCTCATGTCACAAACATGTTTTATGAGGAATACCTGGAATATGAAAATATAAATACTTTTAATTTAAAAGATTTTGAAGAATAACAACCCTTGGGGTCATTTTTGACCCCACTTATGCATCTAAGGGTTAAATCAATTTCTACCTCCAGCACATGGACCAATCAGAGCCTCTCACACAAGCTGCTGCCAAGCTCTTCAACCTCTCTGGATCACTAGGACACAGCTCATTCCTTCTCTTCACACACACACCGCCCCTTCGCCCTCTCCTTTAGAAAAATCAAGTCTCCATCCGTTGAGAGAAGATTACAGACAACAGAGGTGAGCAAATCAGTGTTTATAGAGACTCACTTCATCAGCTGTCAGTCACCGATGCAGCACATCCAGTATACAAAGAGCAAGCAGAAGTGGAGCAGTTGTGTGTAGTGTAGCAGCTTCCTCTCGCCTCACATGTTAACGTATTGATCTGAAGACACTGGAGCTGGAAGCTCACACACCTGCAGAGACTTTTAGCATCAAGTCTGTTTACTCTGAACATTTCACTCAAGTCCACAGTGGAAATAAACTCATGAGTCATGAAGCTTCATTACTGCACACAAACAGTTTAGTGATGGATTCATCACGTTACATGTCAACTCACGTTCCATTTAAAGAAAGAGTCTCTAAGTGTTGATGAACATCTGATCTGCTTCTTGAAATATCGAAGGCTGAGCACAGTAATGGAGGCTGTCACTGAAAAGCATCTGACAGATGGACAGATATACAGATGTGATCATTGGACTTCCAGCAGAGGTTCTGTTCCAAATCAAAACACAATAACGCAATCAGGCTGATCTGATTGGTTGATCAAGGCCCGTCTCTCTGTTTTTCTGTTCAATCTTGAAGCCCGTCAGCATTCTCCTCTCACAGCTTCTAATGAGGGAAAAGTAGCCACTGAGAAGGTTGGAGGTTTGTTAAGGAGACATTGGATCTTTGCTTTTGATATTTAACTGTAAGCTTAGGACAATACTGATGAAAGTAGGCAGTGGAATCGACTCCAACCTCTACTGACCCCAAGAGTCTCAGTCTACAGTGGACTGGCCTGTTGTTATCTGGACAGATCCTTCACCTCTGAACTCCTGCAGCTTGTTGTAGCTCAGCTCCAGGTCTCTTACAGATGGAGGGCTGGACCTCAGGAGCTGAGGCCAGAGAAGCACAGCTGATCTCTGGACAAAACTGCAAGCAACCCAGTCTGAAGAAGAATAAATCATGTGGATAGTAAATCATTTCTCTAATCCGGACAGATATGTCCTACCTCAATGAGCTTTCACTAACATGAGTACTATCCTTCTCTTATTGTGGATCATAATGTCAGCCTTCACACATCATCCAAATGTACCCACAACATTTGTACAACTTCATACAACTGACAGCAAACAACACAAGTGTGTGAGTTCTGAAGGTTTCATTGAAGTCAACAGACATTATTCCACAAAAAGACTGAAATGAAGTGAAACTGAAGGAATAATTCTTAGTCTGAGATAAGAAAAAAGTCACAATGGAACAACAACTATTTACAATCTCATTCATTCATTCAAGATGGATGGATGAATGACTAAGTTCTGGATGAAGATAAACCAGGTTCAGTTGTGGATT
>JAFBJY010000054.1:0-22500 GCA_016801885.1 Toxotes chatareus | reverse complement strand
CCTTCCTCGTGAGAGGAGGGGCTATGAAACTTACTCCTAACCAGCCAGTGCCTCCCTTGGACTAATGCTGTCACCCTGGAGCCCCTACAACCCTACCCTCCCCCCAACCCCTAACCCTAAACTTAACCCTAGTTGGTATAGCTAACCCTAATCCTAAGCCCTAACCCTAACCTACCCCTAACCCTAACTAACCCCACAGATATGTTCAAATCATAAAAAAACAGAATAGGGACTTGCTAAGTAAGGGCAAAATCCACAGCCAAGTTAGGCAAAGGGGCCAACTTAGGCATAAGGATAGTCACGAAAGCAAGATGGCTCGGTAAGGACAAAACCACAGCCAAGTTGGGCACACGCCAACTTAGGCAAAAGGTTACGTCCTGAAAAGCAAAGAATAGGGACTAGCCGCGATAGGCAGAACATAATCTAAAGGGAAGGAAGGTTTTAGAGATGGATTAAGGGAAAAAGGAAAGGACAGGAGAATTGGATAACCTAAGAAAAGGGAAAAAACAAAAAACGGTTTAACTTAAAAACCAAATTGGCAAAAAGGGAAGGGGCGGAGCTGTAGGGCTATATAAGCCGGTCAGCTCTCTCATTTGGTTTAATTCAAGGGGATACAGATGGTGCTAGGGCCTGAGGAAGGCACAATACAGGGCGAAACGTTGCCCGAAAGCACCAAACAAAGTAAAAATAAACTAAAAAACAAAAAACAAATTAAATTAATAAATCAACAATGCCTAAGCTAACGAAATTAAGACTAAGACAAGAAATAAAAGGCTAGACAAGCCAAAATAAGATAAAACTAATTACAGAAACTAAAGCTAAGATGGCTAATTTTTTTGAACTAAAGCTGACTAAGCAAAATAACATCAAGCTAAGAGCTAAGCAACATCAAGCTAAAAGCTAATGCTTTTAAAGGCTAATTTTGCATAGGGGAACTCCAGGGTGGCAGCACCAGGGGATGGACCGTGCACTTCCCTTCCTCGTGAGAGGAGGGGCTATGAAACTTACTCCTAACCAGCCAGTGCCTCCCTTGGACTAATGCTGTCACCCTGGAGCCCCTACAACCCTACCCTCCCCCCAACCCCTAACCCTAAACTTAACCCTAGTTGGTATAGCTAACCCTAATCCTAAGCCCTAACCCTAACCTACCCCTAACCCTAACTAACCCCACAGATATGTTCAAATCATAAAAAAAACAGAATAGGGACTTGCTAAGTAAGGGCAAAATCCACAGCCAAGTTAGGCAAAGGGGCCAACTTAGGCATAAGGATAGTCACGAAAGCAAGATGGCTCGGTAAGGACAAAAACCACAGCCAAGTTGGGCACACGCCAACTTAGGCAAAAGGTTACGTCCTGAAAAGCAAAGAATAGGGACTAGCCGCGATAGGCAGAACATAATCTAAAGGGAAGGAAGGTTTTAGAGATGGATTAAGGGAAAAAGGAAAGGACAGGAGAATTGGATAACCTAAGAAAAAGAAAAAAACAAAAACGGTTTAACTTAAAAACCAAATTGGCAAAAAAGGGAAGGGGCGGAGCTGTAGGGCTATATAAGCCGGTCAGCTCTCTCATTTGGTTTAATTCGGTGAGGGGATACAGATGGTGCTAGGGCCTGAGGAAGGCACAATACAGGCGAAAACGTTGCCCGAAAGCACCAAACAAAGTAAAAATAAACTAAAAAAAACAAAAAACAAATTAAATTAATAAATCAACAATGCCTAAGCTAACGAAATTAAGACTAAGACAAGAAATAAAAAGGCTAGACAAGCCAAAATAAGATAAAACTAATTACAGAAACTAAAGCTAAGATGGCTAATTTTTTGAACTAAAGCTGACTAAGCAAAATAACATCAAGCTAAGAGCTAAGCAACATCAAGCTAAAAGCTAATGCTTTTAAAGGCTAATTTTTGCATAGGGGAACTCCAGGGTGGCAGCACCAGGGGATGGACCGTGCACTTCCCTTCCTCGTGAGAGGAGGGGCTATGAAACTTACTCCTAACCAGCCAGTGCCTCCCTTGGACTAATGCTGTCACCCTGGAGCCCCTACAACCCTACCCTCCCCCCAACCCCTAACCCTAAACTTAACCCTAGTTGGTATAGCTAACCCTAATCCTAAGCCCTAACCTAACCTACCCCTAACCCTAACTAACCCCACAGATATGTTCAAATCATAAAAAAAACAGAATAGGGACTTGCTAAGTAAGGGCAAAATCCACAGCCAAGTTAGGCAAAGGGGCCAACTTAGGCATAAGGATAGTCACGAAAGCAAGATGGCTCGGTAAGGACAAAAACCACAGCCAAGTTGGGCACACGCCAACTTAGGCAAAAGGTTACGTCCTGAAAAGCAAAGAATAGGGACTAGCCGCGATAGGCAGAACATAATCTAAAGGGAAGGAAGGTTTTAGAGATGGATTAAGGGAAAAAGGAAAGGACAGGAGAATTGGATAACCTAAGAAAAAGGAAAAAACAAAAACGGTTTAACTTAAAAACCAAATTGGCAAAAAGGGAAGGGGGCGGAGCTGTAGGGCTATATAAGCCGGTCAGCTCTCTCATTTGGTTTAATTCGGCGGGGGATACAGATGGTGCTAGGGCCTGAGGAAGGCACAATACAGGCCGAAACGTTGCCCGAAAGCACCAAACAAAGTAAAAATAAACTAAAAAAACAAAAAACAAATTAAATTAATAAATCAACAATGCCTAAGCTAACGAAATTAAGACTAAGACAAGAAATAAAAGGCTAGACAAGCCAAAATAAGATAAAACTAATTACAGAAACTAAAGCTAAGATGGCTAATTTTTTGAACTAAAGCTGACTAAGCAAAATAACATCAAGCTAAGAGCTAAGCAACATCAAGCTAAAAGCTAATGCTTTTAAAGGCTAATTTTGCATAGGGGAACTCCAGGGTGGCAGCACCAGGGGATGGACCGTGCACTTCCCTTCCTCGTGAGAGGAGGGGCTATGAAACTTACTCCTAACCAGCCAGTGCCTCCCTTGGACTAATGCTGTCACCCTGGAGCCCCTACAACCCTACCCTCCCCCCCACCCCTAACCCTAAACTTAACCCTAGTTGGTATAGCTAACCCTAATCCTAAGCCCTAACCCTAACCTACCCCTAACCCTAACTAACCCCACAGATATGTTCAAATCATAAAAAAACAGAATAGGGACTTGCTAAGTAAGGGCAAAATCCACAGCCAAGTTAGGCAAAGGGGCCAACTTAGGCATAAGGATAGTCACGAAAGCAAGATGGCTCAGTAAGGACAAAAACCACAGCCAAGTTGGGCACGCCAACTTAGGCAAAAGGTTACGTCCTGAAAAGCAAAAGAATAGGGACTAGCAGCGCGATAGGCAGAACATAATCTAAAGGGAAGGAAGGTTTTAGAGATGGATTAAGGGAAAAAGGAAAGGACAGGAGAATTGGATAACCTAAGAAAAGGAAAAAAACAAAAACGGTTTAACTTAAAAACCAAATTGGCAAAAAGGGAAGGGGCGGAGCTGTAGGGCTATATAAGCCGGTCAGCTCTCTCATTTGGTTTAATTCAGAGGGGATACAGATGGTGCTAGGGCCTGAGGAAGGCACAATACAGGCCAAACGTTGCCCGAAAGCACCAAACAAAGTAAAAATAAACTAAAAAAACAAAAAACAAATTAAATTAATAAATCAACAATGCCTGCCTAAGCTAACGAAATTAAGACTAAGACAAGAAATAAAAGGCTAGACAAGCCAAAATAAGATAAAACTAATTACAGAAACTAAAGCTAAGATGGCTAATTTTTTGAACTAAAGCTGACTAAGCAAAATAACATCAAGCTAAGAGCTAAGCAACATCAAGCTAAAAGCTAATGCTTTTAAAGGCTAATTTTGCATAGGGGAACTCCAGGGTGGCAGCACCAGGGGATGGACCGTGCACTTCCCTTCCTCGTGAGAGGAGGGGCTATGAAACTTACTCCTAACCAGCCAGTGCCTCCCTTGGACTAATGCTGTCACCCTGGAGCCCCTACAACCCTACCCTCCCCCCAACCCCTAACCCTAAACTTAACCCTAGTTGGTATAGCTAACCCTAATCCTAAGCCCTAACCCTAACCTACCCCTAACCCTAACTAACCCCACAGATATGTTCAAATCATAAAAAAAAACAGAATAGGGACTTGCTAAGTAAGGGCAAAATCCACAGCCAAGTTAGGCAAAGGGGCCAACTTAGGCATAAGGATAGTCACGAAAGCAAGATGGCTCGGTAAGGACAAAAACCACAGCCAAGTTGGGCACACGCCAACTTAGGCAAAAGGTTACGTCCTGAAAAGCAAAGAATAGGGACTAGCCGCGATAGGCAGAACATAATCTAAAGGGAAGGAAGGTTTTAGAGATGGATTAAGGGAAAAAGGAAAGGACAGGAGAATTGGATAACCTAAGAAAAAGGAAAAAACAAAAACGGTTTAACTTAAAAACCAAATTGGCAAAAAGGGAAGGGGGCGGAGCTGTAGGGCTATATAAGCCGGTCAGCTCTCTCATTTGGTTTAATTCGGCGGGGGATACAGATGGTGCTAGGGCCTGAGGAAGGCACAATACAGGCCGAAACGTTGCCCGAAAGCACCAAACAAAGTAAAAATAAACTAAAAAAACAAAAAACAAATTAAATTAATAAATCAACAATGCCTAAGCTAACGAAATTAAGACTAAGACAAGAAATAAAAGGCTAGACAAGCCAAAATAAGATAAAACTAATTACAGAAACTAAAGCTAAGATGGCTAATTTTTTGAACTAAAGCTGACTAAGCAAAATAACATCAAGCTAAGAGCTAAGCAACATCAAGCTAAAAGCTAATGCTTTTAAAGGCTAATTTTGCATAGGGGAACTCCAGGGTGGCAGCACCAGGGGATGGACGTGCACTTCCCTTCCTCGTGAGAGGAGGGGCTATGAAACTTACTCCTAACCAGCCAGTGCCTCCCTTGGACTAATGCTGTCACCCTGGAGCCCCTACAACCCCTACCCTCCCCCAACCCCTAACCCTAAACTTAACCCTAGTTGGTATAGCTAACCCTAATCCTAAGCCCTAACCTAACCTACCCCTAACCCTAACTAACCCCACAGATATGTTCAAATCATAAAAAAACAGAATAGGGACTTGCTAAGTAAGGGCAAAATCCACAGCCAAGTTAGGCAAAGGGGCCAACTTAGGCATAAGGATAGTCACGAAAGCAAGATGGCTCGGTAAGGACAAAAACCACAGCCAAGTTGGGCACACGCCAACTTAGGCAAAAGGTTACGTCCTGAAAAGCAAAGAATAGGGACTAGCCGCGATAGGCAGAACATAATCTAAAGGGAAGGAAGGTTTTAGAGATGGATTAAGGGAAAAAGGAAAGGACAGGAGAATTGGATAACCTAAGAAAAAGGAAAAAACAAAAACGGTTTAACTTAAAAACCAAATTGGCAAAAAGGGAAGGGGGCGGAGCTGTAGGGCTATATAAGCCGGTCAGCTCTCTCATTTGGTTTAATTCAAGGGGATACAGATGGTGCTAGGGCCTGAGGAAGGCACAATACAGGCCAAACGCGTTGCCCGAAAGCACCAAACAAAGTAAAAATAAACTAAAAAAACAAAAAACAAATTAAATTAATAAATCAACAATGCCTAAGCTAACGAAATTAAGACTAAGACAAGAAATAAAAAGGCTAGACAAGCCAAAATAAGATAAAACTAATTACAGAAACTAAAGCTAAGATGGCTAATTTTTTGAACTAAAGCTGACTAAGCAAAATAACATCAAGCTAAGAGCTAAGCAACATCAAGCTAAAAGCTAATGCTTTTAAAGGCTAATTTTTGCATAGGGGAACTCCAGGGTGGCAGCACCAGGGGATGGACCGTGCACTTCCCTTCCTCGTGAGAGGAGGGGCTATGAAACTTACTCCTAACCAGCCAGTGCCTCCCTTGGACTAATGCTGTCACCCTGGAGCCCCTACAACCCTACCCTCCCCCCAACCCCTAACCCTAAACTTAACCCTAGTTGGTATAGCTAACCCTAATCCTAAGCCCTAACCTAACCTACCCCCTAACCTAACTAACCCCACAGATATGTTCAAATCATAAAAAAAAAACAGAATAGGGACTTGCTAAGTAAGGGCAAAATCCACAGCCAAGTTAGGCAAGGGGCCAACTTAGGCATAAGGATAGTCACGAAAGCAAGATGGCTCGGTAAGGACAAAACCACAGCCAAGTTGGGCACACGCCAACTTAGGCAAAAGGTTACGTCCTGAAAAGCAAAGAATAGGGACTAGCCGCGATAGGCAGAACATAATCTAAAGGGAAGGAAGGTTTTAGAGATGGATTAAGGGAAAAAGGAAAGGACAGGAGAATTGGATAACCTAAGAAAAAAAAAAAAAAAAACGGTTTAACTTAAAAACCAAATTGGCAAAAAGGGAAGGGGGCGGAGCTGTAGGGCTATATAAGCCGGTCAGCTCTCTCATTTGGTTTAATTCGGCGGGGGATACAGATGGTGCTAGGGCCTGAGGAAGGCACAATACAGGCCGAAACGTTGCCCGAAAGCACCAAACAAAGTAAAAATAAACTAAAAAAACAAAAAACAAATTAAATTAATAAATCAACAATGCCTAAGCTAACGAAATTAAGACTAAGACAAGAAATAAAAGGCTAGACAAGCCAAAATAAGATAAAACTAATTACAGAAACTAAAGCTAAGATGGCTAATTTTTTGAACTAAAGCTGACTAAGCAAAATAACATCAAGCTAAGAGCTAAGCAACATCAAGCTAAAAGCTAATGCTTTTAAAGGCTAATTTTTGCATAGGGGAACTCCAGGGTGGCAGCACCAGGGGATGGACCGTGCACTTCCCTTCCTCGTGAGAGGAGGGGCTATGAAACTTACTCCTAACCAGCCAGTGCCTCCCTTGGACTAATGCTGTCACCCTGGAGCCCCTACAACCCTACCCTCCCCCCAACCCCTAACCCTAAACTTAACCCTAGTTGGTATAGCTAACCCTAATCCTAAGCCCTAACCTAACCTACCCCTAACCCTAACTAACCCCACAGATATGTTCAAATCATAAAAAAACAGAATAGGGACTTGCTAAGTAAGGGCAAAATCCACAGCCAAGTTAGGCAAAGGGGCCAACTTAGGCATAAGGATAGTCACGAAAGCAAGATGGCTCGGTAAGGACAAAAACCACAGCCAAGTTGGGGCACGCCAACTTAGGCAAAAGGTTACGTCCTGAAAAGCAAAGAATAGGGACTAGCCGCGATAGGCAGAACATAATCTAAAGGGAAGGAAGGTTTTAGAGATGGATTAAGGGAAAAAGGAAAGGACAGGAGAATTGGATAACCTAAGAAAAAAAAAAAAACAAAAACGGTTTAACTTAAAAACCAAATTGGCAAAAGGGAAGGGGGGCGGAGCTGTAGGGCTATATAAGCCGGTCAGCTCTCTCATTTGGTTTAATTCAAGGGGGATACAGATGGTGCTAGGGCCTGAGGAAGGCACAATACAGGCAAACGTTGCCCGAAAGCACCAAACAAAGTAAAAATAAACTAAAAAAAAACAAAAAACAAATTAAATTAATAAATCAACAATGCCTAAGCTAACGAAATTAAGACTAAGACAAGAAATAAAAGGCTAGACAAGCCAAAATAAGATAAAACTAATTACAGAAACTAAAGCTAAGATGGCTAATTTTTTGAACTAAAGCTGACTAAGCAAAATAACATCAAGCTAAGAGCTAAGCAACATCAAGCTAAAAGCTAATGCTTTTAAAGGCTAATTTTGCATAGGGGAACTCCAGGGTGGCAGCACCAGGGGATGGACCGTGCACTTCCCTTCCTCGTGAGAGGAGGGCTATGAAACTTACTCCTAACCAGCCAGTGCCTCCCTTGGACTAATGCTGTCACCCTGGAGCCCCTACAACCCTACCCTCCCCCCAACCCCTAACCCTAAACTTAACCCTAGTTGGTATAGCTAACCCTAATCCTAAGCCCTAACCCTAACCTACCCCTAACCCTAACTAACCCCACAGATATGTTCAAATCATAAAAAAACAGAATAGGGACTTGCTAAGTAAGGGCAAAATCCACAGCCAAGTTAGGCAAAGGGGCCAACTTAGGCATAAGGATAGTCACGAAAGCAAGATGGCTCGGTAAGGACAAAAACCACAGCCAAGTTGGGCACACGCCAACTTAGGCAAAAGGTTACGTCCTGAAAAGCAAAGAATAGGGACTAGCCGCGATAGGCAGAACATAATCTAAAGGGAAGGAAGGTTTTAGAGATGGATTAAGGGAAAAAGGAAAGGACAGGAGAATTGGATAACCTAAGAAAAAGAAAAAAAAAAAAACGGTTTAACTTAAAAACCAAATTGGGCAAAAAGGGAAGGGGCGGAGCTGTAGGGCTATATAAGCCGGTCAGCTCTCTCATTTGGTTTAATTCAATGGGGGATACAGATGGTGCTAGGGCCTGAGGAAGGCACAATACAGGCCGAAACGTTGCCCGAAAGCACCAAACAAAGTAAAAATAAACTAAAAAAACAAAAAACAAATTAAATTAATAAATCAACAATGCCTAAGCTAACGAAATTAAGACTAAGACAAGAAATAAAAGGCTAGACAAGCCAAAATAAGATAAAACTAATTACAGAAACTAAAGCTAAGATGGCTAATTTTTTGAACTAAAGCTGACTAAGCAAAATAACATCAAGCTAAGAGCTAAGCAACATCAAGCTAAAAGCTAATGCTTTTAAAGGCTAATTTTGCATAGGGGAACTCCAGGGTGGCAGCACCAGGGGATGGACCGTGCACTTCCCTTCCTCGTGAGAGGAGGGGCTATGAAACTTACTCCTAACCAGCCAGTGCCTCCCTTGGACTAATGCTGTCACCCTGGAGCCCCTACAACCCTACCCCTCCCCCAACCCCTAACCCTAAACTTAACCCTAGTTGGTATAGCTAACCCTAATCCTAAGCCCTAACCCTAACCTACCCCTAACCCTAACTAACCCCACAGATATGTTCAAATCATAAAAAAAAAACAGAATAGGGACTTGCTAAGTAAGGGCAAAATCCACAGCCAAGTTAGGCAAGGGGCCAACTTAGGCATAAGGATAGTCACGAAAGCAAGATGGCTCGGTAGTAAGGACAAAAACCACAGCCAAGTTGGGCACACGCCAACTTAGGCAAAAGGTTACGTCCTGAAAAGCAAAAAGAATAGGGACTAGCCGCGATAGGCAGAACATAATCTAAAGGGAAGGAAGGTTTTAGAGATGGATTAAGGGAAAAAGGAAAGGACAGGAGAATTGGATAACCTAAGAAAAAGGAAAAAACAAAAACGGTTTAACTTAAAAACCAAATTGGCAAAAAGGGAAGGGGGCGGAGCTGTAGGGCTATATAAGCCGGTCAGCTCTCTCATTTGGTTTAATTCGGCGGGGGATACAGATGGTGCTAGGGCCTGAGGAAGGCACAATACAGGCAGCGAAACGTTGCCCGAAAGCACCAAACAAAGTAAAAATAAACTAAAAAAACAAAAAACAAATTAAATTAATAAATCAACAATGCCTAAGCTAACGAAATTAAGACTAAGACAAGAAATAAAAGGCTAGACAAGCCAAAATAAGATAAAACTAATTACAGAAACTAAAGCTAAGATGGCTAATTTTTTGAACTAAAGCTGACTAAGCAAAATAACATCAAGCTAAGAGCTAAGCAACATCAAGCTAAAAGCTAATGCTTTTAAAGGCTAATTTTGCATAGGGGAACTCCAGGGTGGCAGCACCAGGGGATGGACCGTGCACTTCCCTTCCTCGTGAGAGGAGGGGCTATGAAACTTACTCCTAACCAGCCAGTGCCTCCCTTGGACTAATGCTGTCACCCTGGAGCCCCTACAACCCCTACCTCCCCCAACCCCTAACCCTAAACTTAACCCTAGTTGGTATAGCTAACCCTAATCCTAAGCCCTAACCCTAACCTACCCCTAACCCTAACTAACCCCACAGATATGTTCAAATCATAAAAAAACAGAATAGGGACTTGCTAAGTAAGGGCAAAATCCACAGCCAAGTTAGGCAAAGGGGCCAACTTAGGCATAAGGATAGTCACGAAAGCAAGATGGCTCGGTAAGGACAAAAACCACAGCCAAGTTGGGCACACGCCAACTTAGGCAAAAGGTTACGTCCTGAAAAGCAAAGAATAGGGACTAGCCGCGATAGGCAGAACATAATCTAAAGGGAAGGAAGGTTTTAGAGATGGATTAAGGGAAAAAGGAAAGGACAGGAGAATTGGATAACCTAAGAAAAAGGAAAAAAAAAAACGGTTTAACTTAAAAACCAAATTGGCAAAAAGGGAAGGGGCGGAGCTGTAGGGCTATATAAGCCGGTCAGCTCTCTCATTTGGTTTAATTCGGAGGGGGATACAGATGGTGCTAGGGCCTGAGGAAGGCACAATACAGGCCGAAACGTTGCCCGAAAGCACCAAACAAAGTAAAAATAAACTAAAAAAACAAAAAACAAATTAAATTAATAAATCAACAATGCCTAAGCTAACGAAATTAAGACTAAGACAAGAAATAAAAGGCTAGACAAGCCAAAATAAGATAAAACTAATTACAGAAACTAAAGCTAAGATGGCTAATTTTTTGAACTAAAGCTGACTAAGCAAAATAACATCAAGCTAAGAGCTAAGCAACATCAAGCTAAAAGCTAATGCTTTTAAAGGCTAATTTTTGCATAGGGGAACTCCAGGGTGGCAGCACCAGGGGATGGACCGTGCACTTCCCTTCCTCGTGAGAGGAGGGGCTATGAAACTTACTCCTAACCAGCCAGTGCCTCCCTTGGACTAATGCTGTCACCCTGGAGCCCCTACAACCCTACCCTCCCCCCAACCCCTAACCCTAAACTTAACCCTAGTTGGTATAGCTAACCCTAATCCTAAGCCCTAACCTAACCTACCCCTAACCCTAACTAACCCCACAGATATGTTCAAATCATAAAAAAAAACAGAATAGGGACTTGCTAAGTAAGGGCAAAATCCACAGCCAAGTTAGGCAAAGGGGCCAACTTAGGCATAAGGATAGTCACGAAAGCAAGATGGCTCGGTAAGGACAAAAACCACAGCCAAGTTGGGCACACGCCAACTTAGGCAAAAGGTTACGTCCTGAAAAGCAAAGAATAGGGACTAGCCGCGATAGGCAGAACATAATCTAAAGGGAAGGAAGGTTTTAGAGATGGATTAAGGGAAAAAGGAAAGGACAGGAGAATTGGATAACCTAAGAAAAAGGAAAAAAAAACAAAAACGGTTTAACTTAAAAACCAAATTGGCAAAAAAGGGAAGGGGCGGAGCTGTAGGGCTATATAAGCCGGTCAGCTCTCTCATTTGGTTTAATTCAGACGGGGGATACAGATGGTGCTAGGGCCTGAGGAAGGCACAATACAGGCAAACGTTGCCCGAAAGCACCAAACAAAGTAAAAATAAACTAAAAAAACAAAAAACAAATTAAATTAATAAATCAACAATGCCTAAGCTAACGAAATTAAGACTAAGACAAGAAATAAAAGGCTAGACAAGCCAAAATAAGATAAAACTAATTACAGAAACTAAAGCTAAGATGGCTAATTTTTTGAACTAAAGCTGACTAAGCAAAATAACATCAAGCTAAGAGCTAAGCAACATCAAGCTAAAAGCTAATGCTTTTAAAGGCTAATTTTTGCATAGGGGAACTCCAGGGTGGCAGCACCAGGGGATGGACCGTGCACTTCCCTTCCTCGTGAGAGGAGGGGCTATGAAACTTACTCCTAACCAGCCAGTGCCTCCCTTGGACTAATGCTGTCACCCTGGAGCCCCTACAACCCTACCCTCCCCCCAACCCCTAACCCTAAACTTAACCCTAGTTGGTATAGCTAACCCTAATCCTAAGCCCTAACCTAACCTACCCCTAACCCTAACTAACCCCACAGATATGTTCAAATCATAAAAAAAAACAGAATAGGGACTTGCTAAGTAAGGGCAAAATCCACAGCCAAGTTAGGCAAAGGGGCCAACTTAGGCATAAGGATAGTCACGAAAGCAAGATGGCTCGGTAAAGGACAAAACCACAGCCAAGTTGGGCACACGCCAACTTAGGCAAAAGGTTACGTCCTGAAAAGCAAAAGAATAGGGACTAGCCGCGATAGGCAGAACATAATCTAAAGGGAAGGAAGGTTTTAGAGATGGATTAAGGGAAAAAGGAAAGGACAGGAGAATTGGATAACCTAAGAAAAAGGAAAAAAAACAAAAACGGTTTAACTTAAAAACCAAATTGGCAAAAAGGGAAGGGGCGGAGCTGTAGGGCTATATAAGCCGGTCAGCTCTCTCATTTGGTTTAATTCATGGGGGATACAGATGGTGCTAGGGCCTGAGGAAGGCACAATACAGGCCGAAAACGTTGCCCGAAAGCACCAAACAAAGTAAAAATAAACTAAAAAACAAAAAACAAATTAAATTAATAAATCAACAATGCCTAAGCTAACGAAATTAAGACTAAGACAAGAAATAAAAAGGCTAGACAAGCCAAAATAAGATAAAACTAATTACAGAAACTAAAGCTAAGATGGCTAATTTTTTGAACTAAAGCTGACTAAGCAAAATAACATCAAGCTAAGAGCTAAGCAACATCAAGCTAAAAGCTAATGCTTTTAAAGGCTAATTTTGCATAGGGGAACTCCAGGGTGGCAGCACCAGGGGATGGACCGTGCACTTCCCTTCCTCGTGAGAGGAGGGGCTATGAAACTTACTCCTAACCAGCCAGTGCCTCCCTTGGACTAATGCTGTCACCCTGGAGCCCCTACAACCCTACCCTCCCCCCAACCCCTAACCCTAAACTTAACCCTAGTTGGTATAGCTAACCCTAATCCTAAGCCCTAACCCTAACCTACCCTAACCCTAACTAACCCCACAGATATGTTCAAATCATAAAAAAAAAACAGAATAGGGACTTGCTAAGTAAGGGCAAAATCCACAGCCAAGTTAGGCAAAGGGGCCAACTTAGGCATAAGGATAGTCACGAAAGCAAGATGGCTCGGTAAGGACAAAAACCACAGCCAAGTTGGGCACACGCCAACTTAGGCAAAAGGTTACGTCCTGAAAAGCAAAGAATAGGGACTAGCCGCGATAGGCAGAACATAATCTAAAGGGAAGGAAGGTTTTAGAGATGGATTAAGGGAAAAAGGAAAGGACAGGAGAATTGGATAACCTAAGAAAAAGGAAAAAACAAAAACGGTTTAACTTAAAAACCAAATTGGCAAAAAGGGAAGGGGGCGGAGCTGTAGGGCTATATAAGCCGGTCAGCTCTCTCATTTGGTTTAATTCGGCGGGGGATACAGATGGTGCTAGGGCCTGAGGAAGGCACAATACAGGCCGAACGTTGCCCGAAAGCACCAAACAAAGTAAAAATAAACTAAAAAAACAAAAAACAAATTAAATTAATAAATCAACAATGCCTAAGCTAACGAAATTAAGACTAAGACAAGAAATAAAAGGCTAGACAAGCCAAAATAAGATAAAACTAATTACAGAAACTAAAGCTAAGATGGCTAATTTTTTGAACTAAAGCTGACTAAGCAAAATAACATCAAGCTAAGAGCTAAGCAACATCAAGCTAAAAGCTAATGCTTTTAAAGGCTAATTTTGCATAGGGGAACTCCAGGGTGGCAGCACCAGGGGATGGACCGTGCACTTCCCTTCCTCGTGAGAGGAGGGGCTATGAAACTTACTCCTAACCAGCCAGTGCCTCCCTTGGACTAATGCTGTCACCCTGGAGCCCCTACAACCCTACCCTCCCCCCAACCCCTAACCCTAAACTTAACCCTAGTTGGTATAGCTAACCCTAATCCTAAGCCCTAACCTAACCTACCCCTAACCCTAACTAACCCCACAGATATGTTCAAATCATAAAAAAAAACAGAATAGGGACTTGCTAAGTAAGGGCAAAATCCACAGCCAAGTTAGGCAAAGGGGCCAACTTAGGCATAAGGATAGTCACGAAAGCAAGATGGCTCGGTAAGGACAAAACCACAGCCAAGTTGGGCACACGCCAACTTAGGCAAAAGGTTACGTCCTGAAAAGCAAAGAATAGGGACTAGCCGCGATAGGCAGAACATAATCTAAAGGGAAGGAAGGTTTTAGAGATGGATTAAGGAAAAAAGGAAAGGACAGGAGAATTGGATAACCTAAGAAAAAGGAAAAAACAAAACGGTTTAACTTAAAAACCAAATTGGCAAAAAGGGAAGGGGGCGGAGCTGTAGGGCTATATAAGCCGGTCAGCTCTCTCATTTGGTTTAATTAAGTGCGGGGGATACAGATGGTGCTAGGGCCTGAGGAAGGCACAATACAGGCGAAAACGTTGCCCGAAAGCACCAAACAAAGTAAAAATAAACTAAAAAAACAAAAAACAAATTAAATTAATAAATCAACAATGCCTAAGCTAACGAAATTAAGACTAAGACAAGAAATAAAAAGGCTAGACAAGCCAAAATAAGATAAAACTAATTACAGAAACTAAAGCTAAGATGGCTAATTTTTTGAACTAAAGCTGACTAAGCAAAATAACATCAAGCTAAGAGCTAAGCAACATCAAGCTAAAAGCTAATGCTTTTAAAGGCTAATTTTGCATAGGGGAACTCCAGGGTGGCAGCACCAGGGGATGGACCGTGCACTTCCCTTCCTCGTGAGAGGAGGGGCTATGAAACTTACTCCTAACCAGCCAGTGCCTCCCTTGGACTAATGCTGTCACCCTGGAGCCCCTACAACCCTACCCTCCCCCCAACCCCTAACCCTAAACTTAACCCTAGTTGGTATAGCTAACCCTAATCCTAAGCCCTAACCCTAACCTACCCCTAACCCTAACTAACCCCACAGATATGTTCAAATCATAAAAAAACAGAATAGGGACTTGCTAAGTAAGGGCAAAATCCACAGCCAAGTTAGGCAAAGGGGCCAACTTAGGCATAAGGATAGTCACGAAAGCAAGATGGCTCGGTAAGGACAAAAACCACAGCCAAGTTGGGCACACGCCAACTTAGGGCAAAAGGTTACGTCCTGAAAAGCAAAGAATAGGGACTAGCCGCGATAGGCAGAACATAATCTAAAGGGAAGGAAGGTTTTAGAGATGGATTAAGGGAAAAAGGAAAGGACAGGAGAATTGGATAACCTAAGAAAAAAAGAAAAAAAAAAAAACGGTTTAACTTAAAAACCAAATTGGCAAAAAGGGAAGGGGGCGGAGCTGTAGGGCTATATAAGCCGGTCAGCTCTCTCATTTGGTTTAATTCGGCGGGGGATACAGATGGTGCTAGGGCCTGAGGAAGGCACAATACAGGCCGAAACGTTGCCCGAAAGCACCAAACAAAGTAAAAATAAACTAAAAAAACAAAAAACAAATTAAATTAATAAATCAACAATGCCTAAGCTAACGAAATTAAGACTAAGACAAGAAATAAAAAGGCTAGACAAGCCAAAATAAGATAAAACTAATTACAGAAACTAAAGCTAAGATGGCTAATTTTTTGAACTAAAGCTGACTAAGCAAAATAACATCAAGCTAAGAGCTAAGCAACATCAAGCTAAAAGCTAATGCTTTTAAAGGCTAATTTTGCATAGGGGAACTCCAGGGTGGCAGCACCAGGGGATGGACCGTGCACTTCCCTTCCTCGTGAGAGGAGGGGCTATGAAACTTACTCCTAACCAGCCAGTGCCTCCCTTGGACTAATGCTGTCACCCTGGAGCCCCTACAACCCTACCCTCCCCCCAACCCCTAACCCTAAACTTAACCCTAGTTGGTATAGCTAACCCTAATCCTAAGCCCTAACCCTAACCTACCCCTAACCCTAACTAACCCCACAGATATGTTCAAATCAAAAAAAACAGAATAGGGACTTGCTAAGTAAGGGCAAAATCCACAGCCAAGTTAGGCAAAGGGGCCAACTTAGGCATAAGGATAGTCACGAAAGCAAGATGGCTCGGTAAGGACAAAAACCACAGCCAAGTTGGGCACACGCCAACTTAGGCAAAAGGTTACGTCCTGAAAAGCAAAAGAATAGGGACTAGCCGCGATAGGCAGAACATAATCTAAAGGGAAGGAAGGTTTTAGAGATGGATTAAGGGAAAAAGGAAAGGACAGGAGAATTGGATAACCTAAGAAAAAGGAAAAAACAAAAACGGTTTAACTTAAAAACCAAATTGGCAAAAAAGGGAAGGGGCGGAGCTGTAGGGGCTATATAAGCCGGTCAGCTCTCTCATTTGGTTTAAATTAGTGGGGGGATACAGATGGTGCTAGGGCCTGAGGAAGGCACAATACAGGCCGAAACGTTGCCCGAAAGCACCAAACAAAGTAAAAATAAACTAAAAAAACAAAAAACAAATTAAATTAATAAATCAACAATGCCTAAGCTAACGAAATTAAGACTAAGACAAGAAATAAAAGGCTAGACAAGCCAAAATAAGATAAAACTAATTACAGAAACTAAAGCTAAGATGGCTAATTTTTTGAACTAAAGCTGACTAAGCAAAATAACATCAAGCTAAGAGCTAAGCAACATCAAGCTAAAAGCTAATGCTTTTAAAGGCTAATTTTTGCATAGGGGAACTCCAGGGTGGCAGCACCAGGGGATGGACCGTGCACTTCCCTTCCTCGTGAGAGGAGGGGCTATGAAACTTACTCCTAACCAGCCAGTGCCTCCCTTGGACTAATGCTGTCACCCTGGAGCCCCTACAACCCTACCCTCCCCCCAACCCCTAACCCTAAACTTAACCCTAGTTGGTATAGCTAACCCTAATCCTAAGCCCTAACCCTAACCTACCCCTAACCCTAACTAACCCCACAGATATGTTCAAATCATAAAAAAACAGAATAGGGACTTGCTAAGTAAGGGCAAAATCCACAGCCAAGTTAGGCAAAGGGCCAACTTAGGCATAAGGATAGTCACGAAAGCAAGATGGCTCGGTAAGGACAAAACCACAGCCAAGTTGGGCACACGCCAACTTAGGCAAAAGGTTACGTCCTGAAAAGCAAAGAATAGGGACTAGCCGCGATAGGCAGAACATAATCTAAAGGGAAGGAAGGTTTTAGAGATGGATTAAGGGGAAAAGGAAAGGACAGGAGAATTGGATAACCTAAGAAAAGGAAAAAACAAAACGGTTTAACTTAAAAACCAAATTGGCAAAAAAGGAAGGGGCGGAGCTGTAGGGCTATATAAGCCGGTCAGCTCTCTCATTTGGTTTAATTCAAGACGGGGATACAGATGGTGCTAGGGCCTGAGGAAGGCACAATACAGGGAAAAACGTTGCCCGAAAGCACCAAACAAAGTAAAAATAAACTAAAAAAACAAAAAACAAATTAAATTAATAAATCAACAATGCCTAAGCTAACGAAATTAAGACTAAGACAAGAAATAAAAAGGCTAGACAAGCCAAAATAAGATAAAACTAATTACAGAAACTAAAGCTAAGATGGCTAATTTTTTGAACTAAAGCTGACTAAGCAAAATAACATCAAGCTAAGAGCTAAGCAACATCAAGCTAAAAGCTAATGCTTTTAAAGGCTAATTTTGCATAGGGGAACTCCAGGGTGGCAGCACCAGGGGATGGACCGTGCACTTCCCTTCCTCGTGAGAGGAGGGCTATGAAACTTACTCCTAACCAGCCAGTGCCTCCCTTGGACTAATGCTGTCACCCTGGAGCCCCTACAACCCTACCTCCCCCAACCCCTAACCCTAAACTTAACCCTAGTTGGTATAGCTAACCCTAATCCTAAGCCCTAACCTAACCTACCCCTAACCCTAACTAACCCCACAGATATGTTCAAATCATAAAAAAAAAACAGAATAGGGACTTGCTAAGTAAGGGCAAAATCCACAGCCAAGTTAGGCAAAGGGGCCAACTTAGGCATAAGGATAGTCACGAAAGCAAGATGGCTCGGTAAGGACAAAAACCACAGCCAAGTTGGGCACACGCCAACTTAGGCAAAAGGTTACGTCCTGAAAAGCAAAGAATAGGGACTAGCCGCGATAGGCAGAACATAATCTAAAGGGAAGGAAGGTTTTAGAGATGGATTAAGGGAAAAAGGAAAGGACAGGAGAATTGGATAACCTAAGAAAAAGGAAAAAAACAAAAACGGTTTAACTTAAAAACCAAATTGGCAAAAAAGGGAAGGGGCGGAGCTGTAGGGCTATATAAGCCGGTCAGCTCTCTCATTTGGTTTAATTCAAGGGGATACAGATGGTGCTAGGGCCTGAGGAAGGCACAATACAGGCCAAACGCGTTGCCTTGAAAGCACCAAACAAAGTAAAAATAAACTAAAAAACAAAAAACAAATTAAATTAATAAATCAACAATGCCTAAGCTAACGAAATTAAGACTAAGACAAGAAATAAAAGGCTAGACAAGCCAAAATAAGATAAAACTAATTACAGAAACTAAAGCTAAGATGGCTAATTTTTTGAACTAAAGCTGACTAAGCAAAATAACATCAAGCTAAGAGCTAAGCAACATCAAGCTAAAAGCTAATGCTTTTAAAGGCTAATTTTGCATAGGGGAACTCCAGGGTGGCAGCACCAGGGGATGGACCGTGCACTTCCCTTCCTCGTGAGAGGAGGGGCTATGAAACTTACTCCTAACCAGCCAGTGCCTCCCTTGGACTAATGCTGTCACCCTGGAGCCCCTACAACCCTACCCTCCCCCCAACCCCTAACCCTAAACTTAACCCTAGTTGGTATAGCTAACCCTAATCCTAAGCCCTAACCCTAACCTACCCCTAACCCTAACTAACCCCACAGATATGTTCAAAATCAAAAAAAAACAGAATAGGGACTTGCTAAGTAAGGGCAAAATCCACAGCCAAGTTAGGCAAAGGGGCCAACTTAGGCATAAGGATAGTCACGAAAGCAAGATGGCTCGGTAAGGACAAAAACCACAGCCAAGTTGGGCACACGCCAACTTAGGCAAAAGGTTACGTCCTGAAAAGCAAAGAATAGGGACTAGCCGCGATAGGCAGAACATAATCTAAAGGGAAGGAAGGTTTTAGAGATGGATTAAGGGAAAAAGGAAAGGACAGGAGAATTGGATAACCTAAGAAAAGGGAAAAAACAAAAACGGTTTAACTTAAAAAACCAAATTGGCAAAAAGGGAAGGGGCGGAGCTGTAGGGCTATATAAGCCGGTCAGCTCTCTCATTTGGTTTAATTCAAGGGGATACAGATGGTGCTAGGGCCTGAGGAAGGCACAATACAGGCAAACGTTGCCCGAAAGCACCAAACAAAGTAAAAATAAACTAAAAAAACAAAAAACAAATTAAATTAATAAATCAACAATGCCTAAGCTAACGAAATTAAGACTAAGACAAGAAATAAAAGGCTAGACAAGCCAAAATAAGATAAAACTAATTACAGAAACTAAAGCTAAGATGGCTAATTTTTTGAACTAAAGCTGACTAAGCAAAATAACATCAAGCTAAGAGCTAAGCAACATCAAGCTAAAAGCTAATGCTTTTAAAGGCTAATTTTGCATAGGGGAACTCCAGGGTGGCAGCACCAGGGGATGGACCGTGCACTTCCCTTCCTCGTGAGAGGAGGGGCTATGAAACTTACTCCTAACCAGCCAGTGCCTCCCTTGGACTAATGCTGTCACCCTGGAGCCCCTACAACCCTACCCTCCCCCCAACCCCTAACCCTAAACTTAACCCTAGTTGGTATAGCTAACCCTAATCCTAAGCCCTAACCCTAACCTACCCCTAACCCTAACTAACCCCACAGATATGTTCAAATCATAAAAAAAACAGAATAGGGACTTGCTAAGTAAGGGCAAAATCCACAGCCAAGTTAGGCAAAGGGGCCAACTTAGGCATAAGGATAGTCACGAAAGCAAGATGGCTCGGTAAGGACAAAAACCACAGCCAAGTTGGGCACACGCCAACTTAGGCAAAAGGTTACGTCCTGAAAAGCAAAGAATAGGGACTAGCCGCGATAGGCAGAACATAATCTAAAGGGAAGGAAGGTTTTAGAGATGGATTAAGGGAAAAAGGAAAGGACAGGAGAATTGGATAACCTAAGAAAAAGGAAAAAACAAAAACGGTTTAACTTAAAAACCAAATTGGCAAAAAAGGGAAGGGGGCGGAGCTGTAGGGCTATATAAGCCGGTCAGCTCTCTCATTTGGTTTAATTCAAGGGGGATACAGATGGTGCTAGGGCCTGAGGAAGGCACAATACAGGCCAAACGTTGCCGAAAGCACCAAACAAAGTAAAAATAAACTAAAAAAACAAAAAACAAATTAAATTAATAAATCAACAATGCCTAAGCTAACGAAATTAAGACTAAGACAAGAAATAAAAGGCTAGACAAGCCAAAATAAGATAAAACTAATTACAGAAACTAAAGCTAAGATGGCTAATTTTTTGAACTAAAGCTGACTAAGCAAAATAACATCAAGCTAAGAGCTAAGCAACATCAAGCTAAAAGCTAATGCTTTTAAAGGCTAATTTTGCATAGGGGAACTCCAGGGTGGCAGCACCAGGGGATGGACCGTGCACTTCCCTTCCTCGTGAGAGGAGGGGCTATGAAACTTACTCCTAACCAGCCAGTGCCTCCCTTGGACTAATGCTGTCACCCTGGAGCCCCTACAACCCCTACCCTCCCCCAACCCCTAACCCTAAACTTAACCCTAGTTGGTATAGCTAACCCTAATCCTAAGCCCTAACCTAACCTACCCCTAACCCTAACTAACCCCACAGATATGTTCAAATCATAAAAAAAACAGAATAGGGACTTGCTAAGTAAGGGCAAAATCCACAGCCAAGTTAGGCAAAGGGGCCAACTTAGGCATAAGGATAGTCACGAAAGCAAGATGGCTCGGTAAGGACAAAAACCACAGCCAAGTTGGGCACACGCCAACTTAGGCAAAAGGTTACGTCCTGAAAAGCAAAGAATAGGGACTAGCCGCGATAGGCAGAACATAATCTAAAGGGAAGGAAGGTTTTAGAGATGGATTAAGGGAAAAAGGAAAGGACAGGAGAATTGGATAACCTAAGAAAAAGGAAAAAACAAAAACGGTTTAACTTAAAAACCAAATTGGCAAAAAAGGGAAGGGGCGGAGCTGTAGGGCTATATAAGCCGGTCAGCTCTCTCATTTGGTTTAATTCATGAGGGGATACAGATGGTGCTAGGGCCTGAGGAAGGCACAATACAGGCCGAAACGTTGCCCGAAAGCACCAAACAAAGTAAAAATAAACTAAAAAAACAAAAAACAAATTAAATTAATAAATCAACAATGCCTAAGCTAACGAAATTAAGACTAAGACAAGAAATAAAAAGGCTAGACAAGCCAAAATAAGATAAAACTAATTACAGAAACTAAAGCTAAGATGGCTAATTTTTTGAACTAAAGCTGACTAAGCAAAATAACATCAAGCTAAGAGCTAAGCAACATCAAGCTAAAAGCTAATGCTTTTAAAGGCTAATTTTGCATAGGGGAACTCCAGGGTGGCAGCACCAGGGGATGGACCGTGCACTTCCCTTCCTCGTGAGAGGAGGGCTATGAAACTTACTCCTAACCAGCCAGTGCCTCCCTTGGACTAATGCTGTCACCCTGGAGCCCCTACAACCCTACCCTCCCCCAACCCCTAACCCTAAACTTAACCCTAGTTGGTATAGCTAACCCTAATCCTAAGCCCTAACCCTAACCTACCCCTAACCCTAACTAACCCCACAGATATGTTCAAATCATAAAAAAAAAAACAGAATAGGGACTTGCTAAGTAAGGGCAAAATCCACAGCCAAGTTAGGCAAAGGGGCCAACTTAGGCATAAGGATAGTCACGAAAGCAAGATGGCTCGGTAAGGACAAAACCACAGCCAAGTTGGGCACACGCCAACTTAGGCAAAAGGTTACGTCCTGAAAAGCAAAGAATAGGGACTAGCCGCGATAGGCAGAACATAATCTAAAGGGAAGGAAGGTTTTAGAGATGGATTAAGGGAAAAAGGAAAGGACAGGAGAATTGGATAACCTAAGAAAAGAAAAAACAAAAAACGGTTTAACTTAAAAACCAAATTGGCAAAAAAGGGAAGGGGCGGAGCTGTAGGGCTATATAAGCCGGTCAGCTCTCTCATTTGGTTTAATTCGGTGGGGATACAGATGGTGCTAGGGCCTGAGGAAGGCACAATACAGGCCAAACGCGTTGCCGAAAGCACCAAACAAAGTAAAAATAAACTAAAAAACAAAAAACAAATTAAATTAATAAATCAACAATGCCTAAGCTAACGAAATTAAGACTAAGACAAGAAATAAAAGGCTAGACAAGCCAAAATAAGATAAAACTAATTACAGAAACTAAAGCTAAGATGGCTAATTTTTTGAACTAAAGCTGACTAAGCAAAATAACATCAAGCTAAGAGCTAAGCAACATCAAGCTAAAAGCTAATGCTTTTAAAGGCTAATTTTGCATAGGGGAACTCCAGGGTGGCAGCACCAGGGGATGGACCGTGCACTTCCCTTCCTCGTGAGA
>JAFBJY010000539.1:0-90670 GCA_016801885.1 Toxotes chatareus | reverse complement strand
TCAATTCAATTCAATTCAATTCAATTTTATTTATATAAGCGCCTTCCACAATCAAAATTGTCTCAAAGCGCTTTACAGAGACCAGAGCCTGACCCCAGAGCAAGCACTTAAGGCGACAGTGGCAAGAAAAACTCCTTTTAACAGGAAGAAACCTTGAGCAGAACCTGGCTCAGATGGGGACCCTCCTGCCGATGGCGGGCTGGGTGAAAGGAGGAAAAGGAGGAAGATAGGACAGCTAGGAATGGAGGAGAGGGGAGAAAGACATGCAGCATAATACAGACAATGTGGGTCAGTATTTACATTACAGTTAGTCAACAGTTATTGGATAATGTGTGCTCAGCAGATTAGAATTATGAAACAGAGCACAGAGGCAAAAAAGCTGTCATGACTGGTAATTATTTACATTACAGTTTGCAAAGAATATTAATCAAATATTTATCTGTAGCAAACGGAACATTAAACATGTTAGAAATAGATCATTGTAAACAATAAACAGCAGCAGGTGGGTGGAGCCAGGACCATAGGACATGCAGCTCCGGACCAGAGAGTACCTGCAGTAAGGTACAGAAAAGAGAGAGACAGAGAGAAACAAACACAGGACTACAGGACAGAGAGGACACAGAGTTAATGACATGTAATAAAGGCTAATAGATTTGAGAGTGGGTCTGAGGAGAGAAAGAAAAAGAAGAAGAAGTGCGATAAAAATCATGGGATGTCCCCAGCAGCCTAGGCCTATAGCAGCATAACTAGGGGATGATTCAGTTGCCTGAGCCAGCCCTACTAAGGGCTATATCCTTAACTGTAACAGTGTCTATAGAGATAATTGTGACTAACTATAAGTTTAATAAATAACTAGGACTGTAACTACAACTAATTATAAGCTTTATCAAACAAGAAGGTTTTAAGCTTCGTTTTAAAATTAGAGAGGTGTCTGCTTCCCGAACCCAAACTGGCAGTTGGTTCCATAGGAGAGGGGCCTGATAGCTAAAGGCTCGGCCTCCCATTCTACTTTTAGAGATTTTGGGAACCATAAGCAAACCTGCATTCTGGGAGCAAAGCAATCTGTTAGGATGATATGGTACTATCAGCTCTTTGAGATATGAAGGAGCCTGGCCATTGAGGGCCTTATATGTAAGGAGAAGGATTTTAAAATCAATTCTGGATTTTACAGGAAGCCAATGAAGAGAAGTTAGTACAGGAGTAATGTGATCTCTCTTGCTAATTCAGTCAGTACTCTCGCTGCAGCATTTTGGATCAGCTGGATGCTTTTAGATAGTTAACTGGACATCCTGATAATAGGGAATTACAGTAGTCCAGCCTAGAAGTAACAAAAGCATGGACTAATTTTTCAGCATCACTCTGCGACAGAATGTTCCTAATCTTACTGATATTGCTTGGAGTGAAAGAAAGGCGGTCCTAGAGACTTGTTTTATATGTGAGTTAAAGGACAGATCCTGATCAAAAATAACTCCAAGGTTCCTCACAGTCGTACTGGAGGCTAAATTAATGCCATCCAGAGTAACTATATGATTAGATAAACTGTTTCTGAGGTGTTTGGGACCAAACAAAATAACCTCAGTTTTGTCTGAATTCAGAAGAAGAAAGTTACAGGTCATCCAGGCCTTTATGTCTTTAAGACATGCCTGAAGTATAGTTAACTGATCTGTTTAGTCTGGTTTCATAGATAAATATAGCTGGGTATCATCCATAGCAATGGAAATTTATTCCATGCTCCTGATAATATTGCCTAGGGAAGCATGTATAAGGTGAACAGTATCGGTCCAAGCACAGAACCCTGTGGAACTCCATGACTTACTCTGGTATATATGGAGGGATCATCATTAACATGGACAAACTGGTATCTATCTGATAGATATGATTTAAACCAGCCTAGTGCTGTTCCTTTAATCCCAATAACATGTTCCAATCTATCCAATAGGATATTATGATCAATGGTGTCAAATGCAGCACTAAGATCTAGCAGGACAAGTATAGAGGCAGTCCATTATCTGATGCTATAAGAAGGTCGTTGGTAACTTTCACCAGTGCTGTCTCTGTGCTATGATGAACTCTAAATCCTGACTGAAAAACTTCAAACAAACCGTTCCTATGTAGATGGTCACACAGCTGAGTTGCAACAGCCTTTTCAAAAATTTTAGAATTAAAGGGAGATTGGATATAGGTCTATAGTTTGCCAAAATGTCAGAGTCCAGAGAAGGCTTTTTAAGTAAAGGTTTGATAACTGCAACCTTAAAAGCCTGTGGGACATATCCTGTAACCAACGAGAGATTTATCTGATCTAATATGTGAGTGCCAATCAAAGGCAACACATCTTTAAGAAGTCTGGTCGGGATAGGATCCAAAAGACATGTTGATGATTTAGATTTAGAAACTATTGAAGTCAATTCAGCTAGATCTATGGGAGAGAAACAGTCTAACGACAAATCAGGACTGGCAGACATTTCTAAAGATGCTGTTCTAGACATACCTACATCATTAACAGTTGTAGGCAGGATGAGATGGATTCTGTCTCTAATGTCTACTATTTTGTTGCTAAAAGCTCATAAAGTCATTACTAGTGAGAGCTAAAGGGATGGATGGTACAACAGAGCTATGGCTCTTTGTCAGCCTGGCTACAGTGCTGAAAAAGAAACCTAGGGTTGTTCTTGTTTTCCTCTATTAATGATGAGTAATAGGCAGTTCTTGCCTTACGAAGGGCTTTTTATCGTTATAAAGCTGTCTTTCCAGGCTAGGCGAATTCCTCTAAATTAGTGGATAACCATTTCCTTTCCAGCTTTACGTGATATCTGCTTTAAAATGCGTATTTGTGAATTGTACCATGGAGCTAGCTTCCTCTGATTACTGACCTTCTTTTTCAAAGGGGCAACAGAGTCAAGGGTTGAGCATAATGAAGCAGCAGTATTATCAACTAGATAGTCTATATCTGCTGGAGTAACGTTTGAGGCCATTGCTCTCTGTAAGACTGGCACATGGCAGCGGAGATAATAAAGATGGAATAGCTTCCTTATATTTGATAACAGCATTATCAGACAGAAATCTACAGTAGTTAATTTTTTCTCAGATGCTGTGCAGTTCATTATTATAAATTCAAATGTTACTAAAGAATGATCAGATAAAACAGGGTTCTGAGGGAATACTGTCAAATATTCAGCTTCTATGCCATAGGTTAGTACAAGATCAAGGGTGTGATTAAAACAGTGAGTTGGTTTGTTAACATTTTGTAAAAAGCCAATTGAGTCTAATACTGAATAGAAAGCAGTCTTAAGGCTGTCATTGTGGGTATCGACATGAATATTAAAATTAAGCCCACTATAATTACTCTATCCGTACTAAGCACTAAATCAGATAAAAATTCAGTGAATTCAGACAAAAACTCTGAGTAAGCAGCAGGTGGACGATACACCACAGCAAATAGTACTGGTTTTCTGTCTTCCAATTTGGATGTGAGAGGCTGAGGATAAGGCTTTCAAATGTACTATATTTGAAGCTTAGGTCTGGGATTAATTAATAAACTTGAGTGGTAGATTGCTGCCACTCCTCCTCCTCGACCTGTGCCTCGAGGAATGTGATAATTAATATGACTAGCAGGGGTTGACTCATTTAGACTGACATACTCTTCCTCCTGCAGCCAGGTCTCGCTCAGACAGAATAAATCAATCTGCTGATCCATTATCAAATCATTCACTAACAGAGATTTAGACAAGAGAGATCTAATGTTTAATAGCCCACATCTGATTGTGGTGTTTTTAGGTTCAGATGCTTTTGTAGTATAAATTTTTTTGAGGTTTTATGAGTAACACCTCTTGCATTTTTTAATTTATGCACTTTTTGTTGACGGGGAGCAGACACAGTCTCTATAGGATAAAGGGAATCGTTAGAATGGTAGGAATAATAAGAATCATGAGAATCATGGGTGGGTGACAGCTCTAGAGAAACTGCAGAGAAGCGTGTGGGACTGCAACTCTGCATCCTGGTCTCAACTCTGGGTTGTCATGACTTTGGTTTTCTAATGAAATCTGTCATATTTCTAGATATGAGAGCTGCACCAAAAAAGTTGGATGGATGCCGTCTCTCCTAATCAGACCAGGTTTTCCCCAAAAAGTTTTCCAGTTATCAATGAAGGCCACGTCGTTTGCTGGACACCACCTAGACAGCCAGCGACGGAATGAAGACTATCTGACTAAACATGTCATCACTGGTCAAATCGGGCAGGGGTCCAGAGAACACTACAGAGTCCGACATTGTTTTGGCAAAGTTACACACCGACTCCACATTAATTTTAGTGACCTCCGATTGGCGTAATCGGGTGTCATTACCGCCGACGTGAATAACGATCTTACCAAATCTCGTTTATCCTTAGCCAGCAGTTTTAAATACGATTCAACGTCGCCCGCTCTGGCCCCAGGGATGCATTTAACTATGGTCGCTGGAGTCTCTAACTTCACATTTCGCAAAATGGAGCTGCCAATAACCAGAGTTTTTTCCTCAGCGGGTGTGTCGCTGATTGGGGAAAATCTGTTTGAAACATGAAGCGGTTGATGGTGAACCACGGGCCGTTGTTTCATGCTATGTTTCCTTCGGACTGCCACCCAGCCGCCCTGGCTTCCCGGCTGCTCGGGGAGCTGCCGAGGAACGGCTGACAGGAGCTAACGTGGGGCGGCTAGCTGTGGCTAATTTAGGCTGGTCCGCATCAGCTACAGGGGACTGACTAGCTAAGCGCTGCTGCTGCGGGCGATTATCTATGGTGCGGAGCCGAGCCTCTACTTCCCTAAGTCTAGCCTCCAATGCTACAAAATGCTACATTTATTACACATACCATTATCGCTAAAGGAGGCAGAGGAGTAACTAAACATCTCACACACCGTGCAAGAGAGAGGAGAGACAGCAGGAGAGACAGCAGGAGAGAGAAAGCCATTGCTAACAGCTAAGCTAGCGGACCAGAGTTAGAGTGATTAGAGTGTAGTGTTAGATTCCGAGGGACACGTGCACCACAGATGTTTAACTAAAGCAATATACGTGTACAGGAATTCAGAGATTGACCACAGAACACGGCAAAGTAAGAGTTGATTAATAAGCTAGGATAACACTCGTAACACCACAGTGCAGAAGCAGCAAACAGGAAGTGACACAATACGTTACCACCATGTCTGCATTCATTTTCACACTCGCAAAGGTCACCGTAGTGAACCCTGGATCATGGCAATAAAACCTAAGCTCAACCTGAAAACAGCTATAAAGTTTGCTACACATACTGGTGTTCTTGGTCAAAAGCTCTTTCCTGATCTATGGAGATCATTCCAGTATCTTCACCCAGTGAGCCGAAACCTAAAAGCTCATCTCCAGTTAGAGTGATGTTATCATTTATCAATACACCATTTTGTACATTAAGTCTACTCCAGTCTAACATGACAAGAAGCCATCACCTCCCCCTCAGCCAGTGGGCCAAGGTCTTTGACAAGATCTTGTAGTCCGCTGTGCAGAGCAGATAAATGTGGTCTCCAGTTTTTTTTTTTAACTCTTACAGGTTTCCCCTTCTTAGCCAGGCAGAGTAATTGAGTGGCTCCTCCTGCAGCTCAGAGACAGGTGTCCCCTCACCAAGCTGTCAATGCTGCGAAGACTCCATTAGCAAACCAAAACACTTGGAAAACTCCACAGGAAGGCCGTTTATATACCTGAGCACGCCCACTCTGTAGGCTCAATGTGCCAGTGTGCAGTTCATCCAAAGATGAAGAGTCTCAGTCTGCATTGACACCAGCTGGCCCACCTGAGGAAGACCGCTGACAGCAAGAGCGTTGCAATGTCTGATTGCATTTTCACTTTTATAGTAAACCACTGCAGGTTCCTCATGTCTGCAGGATACAAATCACAGTGCCATTTGTTGGACCCATAAGGAGGTGGAAGATCTTTCTCTGGCCATTTCTTTTCTATGTTCAAAAAGACTGTGAGGTGCATTATTGTGTGGCTTCAGGAAAGCAGAGACTGACCAGAGCTCCCTGGTAACTGCGACACCCTAGCAGGTTAGTCAAAGCTGACTTTAAGGGCTTAAAAACTCCCTCTCCTTCGGTAAAATTTAAATTTATAAATCTACCAGCTGGGTTTCCATGTCTTTCATTGATCTGAATTTTGCTGCCCTTAGTGACATATGAATAAATGTTTTTAAATATAATCAGAGGAAATTGGTTAAACAGAGTCAGCTGCTGGCATAGCTGTTTAATCAGTGTTGCCTACATCCCACTACTGCCAGAATACTGACAAAAGTCAGTAACATTTTTAAAACAATACAAAACACTCAGAGCTGCTCTAAAATCCTTACTGTGCTGTGGAGCAGTGCTGTATTACAGTGATAGCATTTGTGATAAAAGCAGAACTGCATAAACAGGCACTGATCGGAAAAACCCACTGGACTATTTCAACAGCCTGGCCAGAGACAGGAGATTATCTTTAGAGTGACAGCTCATGCTTCTGTCACAGGCTGTTTGTGGAACACCCTCACACATCTGGTAAATCGCCCAGGCATGTATCAGCTGCCTGAGCCTCTGTGGGGAACTACCGATTGAGGCTCCAGCGATTCTCTAACTAACTGTGAAACTTCATGAGTTGCAATCTCCTCCCAGGAACAGGATGTTCATCACTACTGCACTTCCTGATGGTGTCACACAGTTCATTCAGCACCAACACTCTGTCCACTTTAGCCAAGTTTGAACGTAGATAATAACAAAACTAAAAGTCACCTTTTCCTTTTGAGCTGTGGTTTTCTGTTAAACAGCCTTTGATGATTTCCTCAGCTACACACAGGAGGAAGGACTGAAACTTCTGGAGAAGACAATCCCACTGCTACTAAATCTGCACTTGAAACTTAAAGCCACTGCTCTGTATGTTCTTGCTTCAAATTAAACTTCATTCTCCAGTTTACTGTATGGGGTTTCCTGGATCATCAGAACATCAACTTTCTTTAGCTCCATCAACTTAAAAAGAGCAACTCATTTAAGTCTATCTCTTGCCCATTTAGTTTTAAGAGTGCCCATAAGAGTCACACATGGAGGTGCAGGCTACAAACTAAACAACAGAGAAGAAGAAAGAAATGAGGCAGACACAGCTGTGTTTAGATGCCAGCAGTGAATTCACTTGAGTCTTGGCTGTCAGTATGGTTTTTTAAGTAGAGAAATTTTCCTGGTCTGTCAGTATCTCTTCACTAAATGTGAATTTTTTTTTTGTCAAGACCTACATTGACTAATCAAAAGGACTTTCTGGATCTGGGAAATGATCTTCCACCTTCACACACCTACAGCCTTTGTTTCCCTGCAGGACTTTTTCTGATGTCCTTGAAGAGGATGCAGACTCTTCTGATCCTCCTGCAATAATGTATGTGACAATTAGCATTCCACTCCTTAGAACATTTACAGTTTTACTTCTTTTTAAAGTTTTGGACTATTTTCATTTGTTCAGATGCTTCAAGTAAACTTCAGCCTTCCCACAAAACTGGTTTCACTTTGCAGAGAGATTCTTATTAAACCAATGTTTAGAAAAATCAAGACATAATACTGACACCACCACTCCTCCTACCATCAGGCATCTCATCTTAAAGAACCTGCTACAGTCAATGCCAGTCTGTTTATATTGAACTGTTTTTTATCCCAAAAGCTGTACCAAAGCAGACAAAACTGTCCTTTGCAAATTTTATTTTTCAATAACTTTGCAATGGTTATGCTTTTTTTCTATGATATATGCCAAAAATGTGTATTTTTTAAGAAAATTTTATATTTCTAACACAAATCCCATATTACTCTATTTTTTACACACTTTAACCTAAATTGTTACACTGGTCCTGATAAGGGACAAAACTGTCTTCTTAAAAAATATATAATAAATATCATAAAAATCATATATATTAATATTTTTTTATAATTTTTTTTACATAATTTTTTTAATCAACTTCAGTTCTCATCATAAATAGAAAATATTTAATTATTTTCAGAATTTTTACCCTTCATATGCCAATGTTTATGATGGCATCACAATATTTTCTTAAAAAACACACAAAATTTGAAATATTTTCATTATTCTCAGTGCAAAGTGGATTTTTCTTGGCTGGGTTATTACAGTCTTGGATATGTCAATGATTAGGAACAACATTGTTTCTGATGGATTTTTGGTTTTTTGTAGTCTCAGATTTTTAAAAAAGTTACACTGGTCCTGATAAGGGACAAAAGTGTCCTCTTCAAAAAAGGTCATAAAAATCATATATATTAATATTTTTTATACTTTTTAACATAAATATTTTAATCAACTTCAGTCCTGATCATAAATAGCAAATATTTAATTATTTTCAGAATTTTAACCCTTTATATGCCAGTGTTTATGATGGCATCACATTTTTTCATAAAAAAAACACACAAAATTGAAATATTTTCAATATTCTCAATGCAAAGTGGATTTTTCTTGGGGGTTATTACAGTCTTGGATATGTCAGTGATTAGCAACAACATTGATTTTGATGGATAATTATTTTTGTGTTATGTATGATTTAAAAAACAACCCCATTAAAACCCATTATAAATGCAATTTTGAGCTTTGGCTTTTCCCCCATTCACTCTGATTCCTAAGTCTGTGGAATAAAAGGATAAAAGGTATTGTTCAAAAGTCCCCAATTACACACACATTCAGGCCAATGCAGAGATCACAACTCTTTTGTCCCCATGACCTAATAACATCACCTCTGCATCATAACAAACTCTGCATCAAATAAACAAACCAGTCTCAGTAGGTACCCAGGGACCTCCAAATCCCCCCAAAAGGTGACTGTGCATGCAGTGCACTTGTCAATGAAATCTTTAGATCAACATCACTCCTGATCATAAATACCAAATATTTTCATTATTTTCAGAATTTTAACCCTTTATATGCCAGCGTTGACAGTTTCAGAGCATGAAATCAGCTGTATTCAACTCTGCCTGTGTGTGTGGCTGTGTGTCCACTTACTGCAGCCTGTGACATCAGGCTGCTAGAATGTTGTTACATCAAAGGCATCAAAAGGCAAAACTCTCTCTCACACACCTCTCTCTCTTTCTCTCTCTCTCTCTCTCTCTCTCACACACACACACATACCCAACTTATGTCTTTGTGAGGACACTTGCTGACATAATGCATTCCCTAGTTCTTCACCCTAACTCTAGCAAGGCCCATTTCTAACCCACAAACCCAAGCTCCTAACCCTCAAACAGCAACATGAACACAGATGGGAAACACTGCAGAGCTGCTACTGAATGGTTTAACAGGTAGAGATCATCAGATAACAATGGGATGACTCTGATACCACCTTCCATCTATTTCCATAAACACATGGAGGAAATCTCCCAAACAAAATCTGCTAACCACAATGTGATCTACAGCTAATAAACACACTTGCATGTAAACTCTCACACCAAAGTAAAAAATGAGTTGCTGTTTTAGGACTGGGAAGAAGAAGATCCAGGACAAGATTGCAGACAAGATTCTACAACAGAAGAGAGAGAGAGAGAAGAAATACAATAGAAAAATGAAAACTTTATTCAAACAGATGAAGAATCACCTTAAAGTCATTGTAGTAAACAAAAGAAAGTTTTGTTTCTGGATCCAGACTGAGAAAATACCAGTAACTGAGTTATAAATGAATGAAAAATGCTGGAGGAAAAATAACTATCACTTCCATCCAGCCTGGTTATTTTACAGCTTCTACTCCCCAGAACATGATGATATAGTGTCAAGCTTGCCTTTCACCATCAAAGCTTCCTACTAGATTCAGGTGACAGGTTGTAACTGTTATCTCAGTGTGATGCAGAGAAAGACCAACATACAGCAGCACTCTGAGAAGGGTCTAACGACTGAATAAGTTGAACGAAGATCTAAAGAAACATGAGTCAAAATGATTCTCTTTGCAGCAGCTGATCTGTTGCAGAAACAAATAACTAAAACTGTCTGATCAAGATGGCGCCGCGGTGTTTCGGTGCGCATTGTTTTGGATTGTTTTGTTTGTTTACCCTGTGTTTTGCTTTAACACCCGACTCACTTTTACCAGAGAAGAGCTCTTAAACATAAGAGAAACAACTCCAGTGGATTTATTTCCCACTTTTCTGGTGCAATCGGCAGGAATATTGGACATTCTAGTCAAAGGTGCCCTCACCTTTGCTCAGGTAGTGAAGCGCCGGAGGAGAGGTAAACGTGCCGGTGCGCTCGTGCGCCTCCGCAGACGCGGATCCCGCACTGCGCTCCCGGGAATATTTCTCTCCAACGTGCGCTCACTGTGCAATAAAATGGAAGAACTTCAGCTGCTAGTGAGTAAAAACAGAGACTTTTCAGCATCTTCGGTTTTGTGCTTCACGGAGACATGGTTGTGTGGACTGATACCGGACTCTGCGCTGCAGTTGGCAGGCTTCCAACTCTTCAGAGCGGATCGCGACACAGGACTATCCGGCAAAACTAAAGGTGGTGGAATCTGTTTTTATATCAACAGCGGCTGGTGCAACGATGTGACAGTGATCAAACGGTACTGTTCTCCTGACCTGGAAACTTTTTCATCAACTGCAGACCGTTCTACTCGCCCCGTGAGTTCGCTTCATTCATTCTGGTCGGTGTTTACATTCCACCGCAGGCCGACGTGCAGGAGGCCCAGCGCACGCTCGCCGACCAGATTCTGTGCGTGGAGCGGACTAACACGGACTCCTTAGTTATTGTCCTCGGTGACTTTAACAAAGGTAACCTCAGCCACGAACTCCCCAAATACAGACAGTTTATTAAATGTCCCACCAGAGAGGAGAAAACACTGGATCACTGTTACACCACTGTCAGTAACGCTTATCATGCTGTCCCTCGCGCTGCACTGGGTCACTCTGACCATGCCACGGTCCACCTGATTCCTGCATACAGGCAGAAATTAAAGCTCTGTAAACCTGTTGTGAGGACGTCAAAGCAGTGGAGCAGTGAAGCTGTGGAGGATCTTCAGGCATGCTTAGACTGTACTGATTGGGATGTTTTCAGGACTGCTACCACCAGTCTGGATGAGTACACAGAGGCTGTGACATCATACATCAGCTTTTGTGAGGACTGCTGTATTCCAACACGCACCAGGGTGAGTTATAACAATGACAAACCCTGGTTCACAGCCAAACTCAGACAGCTGAGGTTGGAGAAGGAAAGGGCGTTCAGGAGTGGGGACAGGGACATGTTTAAAGAGGCGAAGTACAGGTTTAGCAAGGAGGTGAGAGAAGCTAAACGACTGTACTCTGAGAAGCTTCAACACCAGCTCTCAGCCAATGACTCTGCCTCTGTCTGGAAAGGGCTCAGGCAGATCACCAACTTCAAGCCTAAAGCCCCCACTCTGCCAACGACTCACACCTCACCAACAGACTGAATGAGTTTTACTGCCGCTTTGAAAGACAATGGGACAGTCCTGACACCATCCCCCATGTCACCACCTACCAGCTCCAACCCAACAGCCCCTCCTCCCCACCACAACTGCATCCCTCCCATCCTGGAGAGAGATGTAAACAGACTCTTTAGGAGGCAGAACCCCATAAGGCAGTCGGTCCTGACTCCATCTCTCCATCCACCCTGAAGCACTGCGCCGATCAACTGTCTCCAGTGTTCACTAACATCTTCAACTCCTCACTGGAGGCATGTCACGTGCCAGTCTGCTTCAAGACCTCCACCATCATCCCCATCCCCAAGAAACCAAGGATCACAGGACTTAATGACTACAGACCCGTCGCCCTGACCTCTGTAGTCATGAAGACTTTTGAGCGCCTCGTCCTGACCCACCTCAAGGCCATCACTGACCCACTCCTGGATCCCCTGCAGTTCGCCTACAGAGCCAACAGGTCTGTGGACGATGCAGTAAACCTGGCCCTCCACTTCATCCTCCAGCACCTGGACTCTGCAGGAACCTACGCCAGGATCCTGTTTGTGGACTTCAGTTCCGCTTTCAACACCATCATTCCAGCTCTGCTGCAGGACAAGCTCTCCCAGCTGAACGTGCCTGACTCCACCTGTAGGTGGATCACAGACTTCTTGTCAGACAGGAGGCAGCATGTGAAGCTGGGAAAGCACATTTCTGATTCCCGGACCATCAACACCGGTTCCCCTCAAGGCTGCGTTCTTTCTCCTTTACTCTTCTCCCTGTACACCAACAGCTGTACCTCCAGCCACCAGTCTGTCAAGCTGCTGAAGTTTGCAGACGACACCACCCTCATTGGTCTCATCTCTGACGGGGATGAGTCTGCATACAGGTGGGAGATTGACCAACTGGTGTCCTGGTGCTCCAAAAACAACCTGGAGCTGAACACAGCGAAGACAGTGGAGATGGTGGTAGATTTTAGGAAGAACCCAGCCCCTCCTGCCCCCATCCTCCTGAGTGACTCCTCAGTCAACAGGGTGGAGTCCTTCACCTTCCTGGGAACCCTCATCACCCAGGACCTCAAATGGGAGCTGAACATCAGCTCCCTCACCAAAAAGCCCACCAGAGGATGTACTTCCTCCGGCAGCTGAAGAAGTTCAACCTGCCGAGGTCAATGATGGTGCACTTCTACACCTCCATCATCGAGTCCATCCTCACCTCCTCCATCACCATCTGGTACGCTGCTGCCACTGCCAAGGACAAAGGAAGGCTGCAGCGTATCATCCACTCTGCTGAGAAGGTGATTGGCTGCAATCTGCCATCTCTCCAGGACCTGCACGCCCAGGACCCTGAGGCGTGCAGGTAAGATTGCAGCTGATCCCTCCCACCCTGGTCACAAACTCTTTGAGACACTTCCCTCCGGCAGGAGGCTGCGCCCATCAAGACCAAAACCTCACGTCACAGGAACAGTTTCTTTCCCTCTGCCGCCACCCTCATCAACACAGCTCCCCACCCCTTCCCCCCCCAACAGCACAGACCCTCATTTCCCCAATACAGACTATGTTACATTAACATAATTCAGATCTGTACTGTATGCGTTATATTAACGCTCCTATAAGGCATTATTACCTCTCTGCACTACATCCACTTTGCAACATTGCACATTATATTGTTATTATTTGTACAGACTTTCTTCCACGTAGTACTTTCCTCTTTCTCTTATTTTAGTATTAAAACTTTCTTTTCTTGTTCAAACTTGCACCAACAACACCACGTCAAATTCCTTGTATGTGTAACATACCTGGCAATAAAGTTTTTCTGATTCTGATTCAATAAAATCTTTACTGTAACAGATACCTTATTTGACAAAAAAATGAGAAAACATTTATGACAGGCAACTTCCCACTAGTAAACCAAGATTAACTGGAACTGCTGACTCTTGGACAAATGTTTCATCAGAATTGCCTTCACTTTCAAACTACTATCCTCTGTTGCCTCACTTGCCTGACTTGAATGTGCTTGGAATACAGTATTTTAAAAATCTTCAATGCAGTGAGGATTGTGCTTCCTACTTTTATGTGAGGCAAAAGTTGAATATATATTCGTACTGTAGTCACAATCTTTAAAAACACAATTAACTGTCTCGTGCTTTCTCAGATGAGTCCCAAGGTGTTCAAAACATTGCCTCTCTGTGTTAAAACTACATGAATTACATACAAGACACGAAAATGAAACTATCTGCCCTGACTGTTGAGTCTGTATATGATTTCTAGACAAATGTGCATGAAGTGCCCCCCAGTTTTTAAATAAACAAGGACAATCTGAGTACAAGCAGGGTAGTGACCGGCCTTGACTAGTGTGTGGATGCTTCAACCTGTAATGTTTTATGAGCTCTAAACGTTTTGATGACCTAAAATTGCATTTCTTGCAAGACCATCTCATATCACAAGGGGCCTACTCTTTCTCCCTGATGAATTTCTTCTCCTCACTAGACCTCAACTCCAACTGTCCACAAAGTCCACTGGCTCCTCCAAAGGGCACCCTGAAAATGAAGAGACACAATTTGTGTTATTAAAACAATAGTCTAAAACATTCAGCCACAATTTCAATATTATGTTATGATGGATGATTAAGGGAAAATAACAAAACATTATATGATGCATACATTTTTTTCCTACCTGCCTAAATGATGAGAATAATGTTCTGTTCTGCTTTGATTTCTGTTAATAGAGAGAAAAATATTTTAATAATAAAAATTCTGGGGCGTTTCTCTCAAACATTCATCAGTATCTCCCCCTTAGTGCTACACCTTGCTCTGTGATCCTGTAACGTCCATGGGCAGAGCCAGTCCTGTTGCGCAACTGCGCATGCATCATGCATGCTTTTAAAAAAACTACACTTTCAGAGTAAAGTTTATGCAGTATTTCTAGGTTTATGTACAGACAAATATTAAATATTTAAATATTATGAGGAAATACAAAAGTAAAACTTTCTCTTCCCCCATAGTTCATGTATTACGTTAATACAATGTTTAATTTTACCTAAAAAACTGTGTATAGCTGACATGATGAACATCAATCTGTGGTCATGTGACTGGTCGATGTGAGGCCCACTGCGTGTAATGATGTGTGTGTGTCATCCTCACAGGACGCAGCAAGCTACATCAGCTCAGTGACTGAGTAGTGAGCCTCAGGATGAAAGGGACAAGCCCGCGTTCACTAAATGGTCCACCCACTGTCACTTCGCTCAGCATCGCTCGTCTCCAGTCTTAGCTCCTCACGGCTGTTTTTTTCCTCCTCCAGTCAGTCAAGTGACCTCTGACCTCAGTGAATCATATTTCTGTGATGTTGGCACTTCTGTTAGTAAAAGCTTATCTTGTGTAATAATTAAAGCCCCTGCTGCTCTGATCCATGGCGCCTATAGTGTTTCCCTTTGTTTCAGTGTCATGTCCTCTAGCTTCACTGCTGTTTCCAGAAGGATGAAGCTGAATGTGTTCAACTGAACTTTCAGACTTTTGCTGCATTCTATCACACAGCGCTGTGTAACTGTGGGCGACTACTGATATAATGGGGAACTTTACATTTACACAACCAAAAGCTTTCACCTGTGAACCACGGCGCAAGCTCATATGATCCCATAAACCTCAGATCGTCTGATCTCTGGACTCCCCAGAAATGAGCAGTAAGGACTGAACAGCCTGTATTTGATCAGGGCCCCGTTGGTGGCAGAGGATCCCGTGATGTCCGACAGCTCATCCTTCTTTCTTACTGAAGCAGCTGGGACACGTGCTTCACCACAGCTTTGCTAGAAAACTTCCACTCACTGCTGCTTCATTTGGCTCTAATTCTTTTTGCCCTGTTTTTTTAGCTGTAGAGAACATTTGGTGAAAAAAAGAATTTCACTTGTGTTCCGTCTTAGTTTCTCAAACCAAAAGCTGATGTTGTGATTACGACACTGACCAGCAGTGAACTTTCACAGCTAACAGCTCAAAGCAAAGAGCAGCTCAGACCAGAGCTGCCTTCCACCGACTTCAACGTCTGACTGAGCGTTAAGCACTGTACAGTCAATTCAGTGGCGCTTTAACCAATCGAATCATGAGACTTTATTTTACTAAGACTAGACCCAAAGAATAGAACAGAACTCAGAGCAGAGACAAAGGCAGTTCAACTGGCTTCATTTTGTTCTGAGAGTCAGGCTTTGAAGCTCAGGGGAGTTCAGGCAGGCGGCTCAGGCTGCTGTGGTCTGAGGAGGAGAAAGTGAAGTCCATGTTTCCCCTCCACAGATGGTGAAGGACAGAGCCGGGGACCACGTCTCCAGAGAGACCAGCTGAGCAGATGTTTGAGCTGGAAATCCTGGGGCTTAGGTAAGACAACAGGCATTGATGCGGCCAAACCAACAGGGGTAAGCGTTCGTCCCAGCACAGGTGAAATCATGATGTCCCCACGCTCTGTCCTGTTCACTGAAACAGCAGGAACAAGGAGGAGAGAGTTACGTCTACTACTAACAGGGCTGGTTTTGCAGGTGCTTTGGCTTCGATCCTGAGGAATCAAACCTTTTTGTTACTGCTGCTACTGGGAGAGACAAGCACTGTAGGACTTCTCTGGCAACTATGGAGCTGAATGAAGGAGCACATTCAGCTGCACCAGAGATGGAGAAGACCATGAGAAATGTTAATTCATTCTCACAGTCCACAGTTTGTGGCTTTGCTTCCATCTTAAGGTGGAAGAGCACTCTGGAAAGGCATGGATCCCTCACAGGGGGCGAGCGATCAGAACAGAGCTGGCTTCATCCCCTTTCCCTGCGCGCTGTGTCGATCAACCGCATGATGCTTTATCTATCTCTTGCTTTTGGTTGGGGACTGAGCTGCATACATTCCTCATCATTTACAACATATACGCTCCAGAAGTTTGTCCAGAAGCTGGTCTGAGAACAGGTTCAGACTTACTCTTTCTTTCAAACTTCCAGCGAACTAAGAGCAGCCTGTCCTCTCTGCTGGAAGACTTGTCCTCTGCTGGGAGGCTCCTCCTGTGCGACCCATCCTCCTTGGACCTGGAAGAAAATCAGAGAAAGACTTTTGTTGATAATCACTTCCAAACAGATCTAGTTACAAAAGTGCAAATGAAATGAACAAGAATTGTTTTCTGTCTGCTGCAGCCTCTGCTCTGTATACATCACCAGACACTATAGAGACTAAACCACCTCACATGCTGTCAAATCACACAGGCCACGCCCCTGTGATTGTGAAGTTTCTGCTGTTTGATTAAACTGTTTGTTTGTGCATTGAAGCTGTTGGTTGAGGTGAAGCTGAATTTGAGCACTTTTTAAGGGTTGATTATTTGCTCCATATTGTTTATCTGAAAAGAATTCTCACATGAGAGCAGCACTGGAACTTTGTAGAATCCTTTGGTATTTCTACAGGCAGCTTATTTCCTGTCTTCGACCGTTTCCACTTCTGTTTGTGTAACAGTTTAATCATCAAGTAAACTTCATGTTTTACTCAAGACTTGCTTTATATGTTTTTGTATGCCCAAACATCTGGTATTAATTAATTAGTGGTAGTAACTAGAAGTAACTAAATTTCTGTGGCTATTCAAAGAAATGTGGCTTGCAGTAAAAAGCAGAAATATTTCCCTCTGACACTAGTGAAGTTTTTGCACTGTACAAACACCTAAAATCTGAACTACAGTACTGAATAACTGGCATACTTGGATTACATTCAGCACAGAGAACTCGACCACATCCAGATGTATCGCATGCAGTACTGCATGTGTACCATTCTTTGATCAAAGATTTACTTTCCTTCTCCCTCATTCAGGCTCTTCAGTGGAGCAGGTTTTTGACTCCCCAGGTCAGAGTTTTTCAACCATCTCTTACCTAATTTTAAACAGACTGGTCCTGGAGCTCCATGAACAATACGTCCACTCACGCTGGTTTGGTAGACTAGAACAAACGGGCTGACTTTGATCTCAGGCGGGCACTAGTGTAAGGCACTATGGATCAGTAACTGTAACATTACTCTACTGTCTTCTGACTTCTTTTCTCTTTCCTCAGGTGGTGTGCTGCAGGTAGATGAAGGATTTACTGATGGGCTCGCTTTGTTCTTCCACACATCTCTAATACTTGTTTTGACTCGGTTTCTTACAGCTGCTTCTTCATGTTTGAGCAGAAGCGGATCTCAAATATTGGTGTTAATTTGGTCCAAAATCAGGTCAAAATCTTCTTTCAGCCAAGTACGCACCAAGTGTCAGGTCTTTAGCGTATCCAAAGTAAACTTAAGGTAACCGCAGCAGTTTATGAATCATGTTCATCTGAAATACCACCTCAGGCTTTTTAAAGGCCAGGGGACAGTGAACAGTGTAGCTTTGGTTTTTTGATGGGAAAATTTGAAGGGTGCCGGGATGTACTAAAATTTTCCCCTGTTTTACTCACCTTAAAAGACATGAGAACATTTTGTTAAAAGGGACAGCAGCAGGCCCCGTCGGAAATGAGATTTTCTCTTCAATGTTCTCCTGATTTTGGTAGCAGTGAGGGAGATACTGGGCGGGATAAACCACCAGTGCACATTTTTCCGAACCCTTTAATGAAATGTTTACCCAGTTTTTTCTTTTTGAAATCACAGAGGTTTTCTCGGTCACCTAAAATTTTAAAAAAAGGGAAATTCCATCTTATCAGGTAGAACTTTTTATTGTTTCCCAAGGTCTGATAGATACTAGGGGGACTAAATGAAGCTGTACTTTTCTAAATTTTTCCCCCCAATTTTCCAGGAAACAATTGGAGGTTCTGCCTCTGTTTTTTGGGGGTTTGGGTGGAGGAACGAAAAATTTGGGCCTTTAATTGTTTTCATGTTGTTCCAAACCTCCAAAAATGTCCGACCAGCCCAAAAGGGAAAAGATGGGGGGCCACAATCACGGAGTGTCTGTGATTCCAGGGGTTCGGAGGCATTCCACACCAGGAGGGAGAAAGGGCCCTTAACAGCGAGCGGAAAAAAAAGCGGAGTTCAACCCCGTTACGACAACACCCAAAACAGTAGAGTATCACTTTATTCTATGGGGGACCCCTAGTCTTGTCACTGAAAAATTTAAAACAGTTGCCCACAGTTGGGGGTGGGCACCCGGGGGGGACGGGCCCCTTGCGGGCAGGTAGACTGCTTTCGTCAGGGGGGGTGGGGTTCGGGGGACAAACCTCTGAACGTGGGGGATCAGGCCAAGAAATGAAAAAAAGAAAAGATATTGGTTTTAATATATTCAGGATCCTCAGGGGAAAAACCAAATGACCTGAAGACCCTCCTTTCTCTGTGAACCGGCTAATTAGTCTTTTTAAAAAAGTTATTTTTGTGTCAGTTAAAAACATATTGTTAATAAAAAATAAGATGACATCAATATCTGACTTTTGAATTTTAAATATCTTTTATAAATAAAATGGGTTTGTTCCTCACTTTTATCAAAGAAAACTTTCAAAATAATATGATGTTTTGTTTTGATTTTTACGTTCTTTGGAAAAAAAAAATGAAACTAAAAACTGAGCTTTGAGACCCAGAAAAACCAGTGTGCCCCAGTGGGCTCTGATAAACCTCATCATGCTTGAATTTATGACCTCACTGGGGCGTTCTCTGCAACTTCAGAGTGGCTGCTGGACAGAGCGCAGGACTGTCAAAACCTGCAGCTGGGGGGAAATTTAACGGGACTATAGGGTTTGATCACTGCTCAAAGGAAAAAATCTGCCCCATCCTTGGTTTCACAGTGTGGGAGGTGGAGCTGAAAAAGCATCCCCAGGCCCTGATATCAAACAGTGGCCCTGCAGCTGTCCTGCCAGCTGATTGGGGAGGCTCTCACCCCCGGGAAAGTCTTGTGAAAGCTCCCCCCTGATCCATTAAAAACACCAGCCCAGTTACAGTCATTTGGAACTCACCTGGCCCAAACACCTGAACCAGGACACAGAAGGCTGAATGACCATAAAAAAACCATTTAAAACCCAGAAACTCAAAACTGATTTTCCCCAAATCAATCCTTTTGGGCCCTGGGGCCCAGAGGAAAGGGGAAAAAACTGGGTTCAGTTAGTACTGCCCAAAATGTGCAAATACAAAGCCCAAACTGTCAAAAGATAAAACAGGGCCTTTAAAAGCGACAACAGGGTAAGTGCACTTGCCATCAAAAACTGTTTCACTTCAGGCCCGGGTTCAGAGGAAACACCTTTTTCCAAAACTTTTCCTCGACATTCTCTTCTTCAGTGGGCGGATAGACAAGGAAAATGCAGGTGAAAAAAAACAAATAAGAGGGACACAGAGGGACAACAAAATGCAAAACAAATATATATGCCCCCTTGGGGTTAACTGGGGAGGGGGGAAAGGAGTAAACCATCAGCTGACTGTTGGCTCAACACAAGTGAAGCTGGGAGGGGAAGGAGCTACTTTTTTATCATTTACCTGTGGGAGATTTTGCAGATTCAGTTTGCGTTCGGAGTGAAGCTTGATGGGGGCGGGATTCAGAAAGAAATATCATCTTTTTCCAAATAACAATTCTGTTATGAAGAAAAAAAAATATTTTCCCATAGTCCATATTTAAATGGCTCACTGTACAGACGGGGGCAATTGTTGGGGACAAAAGTGACACAAAAAGGGTGCCACTGAAATTATTTAAGGACATCTGTGTGCTTTTGAAGAAAGCAGACCTAGTCTGTGGAAAAGGCTGTAGGACTGAACGGGTACAGAGTCAGAATCCACACAAAATTTTTAGCCACCCAAGAGACACTTGACCCTTTTTTCTCCCCCCCTGTGGGTGAAGTATGAATCTTGTTTTCCATTGCCTCCGGGGAGCCCTTGAATCGGGCATCAGGATACAACATTTTTCTCTCCCCTTTTCCCAGTTTTGGGTTTTCGAACACCCAGTTTGAGTCCTTTTTGGTTCCGTTTGAATCGAGCCCAAGGAAGATGTCGGAAATTAGTTACTGCTGTCTTCATGGATCTGGGTGATAACGAGCAGAATAAAGTCTCCTGTCATCACGGCTGTGGAAAAACGCGACCGATGGATCTTAATTCAATTCCCTTTTATTTAATAATTCAATTTTCCTCATGTTGTCCAGTAACGCCTTGGTTTTATTTTCCACCACCCTCCGCTCTGTCCCTGTCCCCAGATATGTCCCCCGCCCGGCATTTCTGAGATATATTCGATTTTGAAATCCCCACCAGTCCAAGATGCCCTCAGATTTTCCCACCAATCCTGCTCAACATCCACCTGTTTAGTTTCCAATCTCCCCACCAGGACCCCGGGTGGTGAAAATTAGATTTAAAGACTTTGGGATCCAGATTCCTTAAAAGAAACAGCCTGTCTTCCAGAGTAACCACGGTTTTAACCCAGATTTTACTGAGGACACACTGAGGGAAAAGAACTTTTTGTCCCATTTTTCCCGAAGTTTTAATTCCTGTCTAACTGTGAGGCGGAAAACCAAAAATTACAAAGCAGGGAAATCATCCTTTTTTTGGTTGTTCATTAAACCTAAAGTGATAACGAGACGCCCCACCCCGTTATTAAATCCTGATCCTTGAAGTTTGGTCCTTGAGCAAGCTCTATTTCATTTATTTTTTCCCCAAGATAGTTTTTCTAATTTTGCACTTTTTTTGGTAAAATCATTCATATTTTTTTCCATTGGTAGATATTTGTACTGTGTTGTCGAAGATTCTGGGGGAAAAACCACTGAGCTTGTTTTTCTTTGGGGTTTCTGGTTTTTTTACACTAGATGAAATTATTTTTTTCCCAGGGTTTGATTAAAATATTCATTTATTTCAGACTCAATACACAAAAAGTATTGTTCAAAATAGCCCTTTTAAATATGACCATGTTTCCCCTTTTTCCAAAATTGATGCCCACTGATTGAACCCACCCCCTTTTTTTTTAACACTTTAACAATTCCCCAATGGAAACCCCTTAAGGCGTGATATCAGAATGGGGGCTTTTTTTTTTCTGAGAATCAAACCCTATGGTAATTGTTTGCCATACCCAAAAATATACTAAAAATCTGATTATTCGGGTTAGTCACTTTGGGTTTGCTATTATCTTGAAAAAATTGTATTCCATCCATGTCCATTAAACTAAAAAGGGTTAAGAAAAAACAATGATTTTTGGTTTTCCCTGATTACTAATATTATTTGACTGTCCCTTGTTTTTTCTGCCCAACCCTAACCTGTCCTTTCCCCCCCTCACAGCTTCAATGAGGAAAGCAGCCACTGGGGAAGGTTGGATTTTTAGGAGACACGGGATCTTTGTTTTATCGAACTGTGTTTAGAAAAATACTAAAGGGCTTGGACTGACTCCAACCCTCTACTGTCCCAGAGTCTCGTCAAGGGTCTGGGCTCTTCGACGACAGACCCTTTGGTGAATCCTGCAGGCACCTGTGGCCCAGGTTTTCCGATGGAGGGGGGATTAAGAGCTGAGCCCATTTTTTTTGCATTGAGGGAAACCGGGCGTTAACGCAAAAAAGAGAGTTTGCCTTCCTCCATGGTCTTTTCCTTTTCTCTCTATGTGTTTGTTCCAGTTCGATTCAATATAAGTAAAAGGCGTAATTTCTTTGCTTTTTTATAATGCCACTGGGGTTTAATAAAAGTGTACAAGTTGCAAAAGGTATTCGGCCGTGTTAGGGCGCTCTGATGGTTCCAGGCAAAATATTGTTGTTTTTCATGGTATCCTGTTATGAAGGAGGACTGATAGTGGTTTATCACTACAAAATTTACCGCCTTTATGTTATTCTAGATTAATGGCAATGCTAAAAAACTGTGACAATAAAATGCTGGGAAAACAGAAGAATAAAATCCCCCTTTATCTCCTCCTGTATCCAAACGAACACCACCCTGTTCCTAAAAGGGCCCCTCCATTACCTCACAAACATGGAGTTTGTTGAAATCTGAGTCATTTTGTTTAGCCCCATCCTTTCTAGTCGTTTTTGGAAGAAGAAATTGAATATATATTTTTTGGGATGGATTTGGAAAAAAACTTGGAGGGTTTTTAAAAGAGTGAAACTTTTTTTTGTTAAATGGTTTTAAATCTGTAGCTCAACATTGTTGCCAGTGGGGACTAAACCAAAGAAGAAAACAGACACATGAAGATCCCAGTGGGGGATCATATTCAGTGTGATGTCTGCAAATTTCACATCATTTTTATTAGACCAAGTAAAAAATGGAGTCTGCCCTCGGGAGTCTCCAGCCCCGTCGGGACTCTCAGAAAACCAACAATATTCAGGTATGAAGAAGTTTGAGGTAGACATTCCAGGGGCGTGTGTTGAATGAGACATTTCATCACATTCCAGTCATGTGTTTTTTGGCCCAAAAGAAAAGTTCAGTTCATCCAACACTTTTGCTCACATATTTAAATCTGCTTTTCCCAGCATTGCATTCGGGGTTTCCCTTCCCACCTTCCGGGTGGCTGCACAGGGGGGGTCCCACAGTTTTTTCCCCGTAAAAAGACACAGGGGCGTTGACACCCTGGGCTCAGTGTTTGGGTGCGTGGAGCTGAAAAAGCCAGGGTTTGAACTTCTTTTTGCTCTGTTTTCATTTTCCACAAATATTTGTGCCCCCTTTGCCCAGCAGCTGCTTAGCCTATGCTTCAGGAGACACTGTGTAAAAATTTCCTCCTTTTTAAAAAAGGTGCGTCCCTCTGTGAAGGGCTTTTTTCCTTGGGAGGCCATTGGGGGCAGCTATGAAATTTTTGCCTTGACCGTCACACGTGTTTAAGGGGGTTTTAAAAATCCTGATTCAATGAGATTTTGAAAACAAGTCAATCCCGTCAAAATTTACACTGTCAATGTGGCTTAAAAGTCAGAAACAATCATTTTTAAAGTTTTAAAATCACTTTGAAAATCAAGTCAGCCTTTTCAACTTCCTTTTAACCATTTCCCCTTTGAATGTTAGAAATTTAAAGGGGATTTGACCTTAAACGAATAAAACACAACTTTTATCATTTTATTTAGCACACAAGTAAACGGGGTCTGATAGCTCCATACATCTGACCCGAGAAACCACACAGATCCTTCACTAGAAACCTGCGGCCCGTTTTCACCCAGGTCCAGGGTTCCCAGATGGGGGGGGTTGATTTTGGCTGAGACCAAGAAGAAGCTGATCTCTGACAACCCAGCCCCCAACCCGAATAAAGAATAAAAAATTTAGTTTGGAGACAAAGTTCCTGCTTGAAAGCTTTGAGTGTTTTATCATCTGTTGGCTGAAGAAGGTTAGAATGCAAGTTTAAAATGGAAAATCCAAAACCTGAACCAACAGGATGCAGCTTAAAACAGTCAGATACTGTCAAACACAGCCCCATTAATATTAATGACCCGCGCTGCTTCAATAAAGAATGACTTACTCTTAAACTCTTCCAGCTCCCCCAGTGGTCCATCTATACAAACCTTTTTGACATTTTTTTCAGATTTTCTAAAGATCCAAATTTTTACGAGAACAAAAATTGGCTGGGTTTTGGGGGAAACAACAAATATTGAGACAAAAAGGGAAAAATTTTTACTTCATGTAAGGGTGGCATTTAACAAACATGCTGAGTTTTCTCTAATATCTAGTCACTTTGACTTTAGTCTCATCACTTTCGTTTAAGAAGAAAATACTGAATATTTATTTGTTGATGGGGTGGAAAAACTTGATTTATTTAAAGAGTGAAGTTTTTTTTTTGTTTAAAGAAGCTTTTAAATCTGAGTCAACATTGCTCCAGCAGTGGGTAAAAGAAGAAAAAGACTTTACCCTGAAGATCCTGTGGATCAGTATAATATCATTGATGTCTGCACTTTACCAGCCCAACTTTTACATCAATTTTATCTCGCCCCAAGAAACAATGGGTCTGACTCAAGTCTCCCCGTCCCAATCTGACCTGGGAAAAAAACAATCCTTCACTCCTGAATCCCGCAGGTGTTTTCCCCCGGGCCAGGTGTCTCGATGGGAGGGGGTTATTGGGGCAGGCCAGAAACACCTGATCTCTGACAACCTGCAGCCCCCCAACCTGAATAATTAAAAAAAAAGGGGTTTAGGGGCAAAGTTCCTCTTTTGGGTAGTGTTTACATCTGTTCAGAGCTGAAAAGGGGTTTAGAATGACAAGTTTTTAAAAAGGAACTCCCAAAAACCTGAACCAACAGGATGGGTTAAAACAGTCAGATCAAAAAATCAAAAAACAGCTCTCATTAACTCGTCACTATAAAAATCAAGACTGCAAAATGAAAAACATTTCTTCTCTAGTCACCTCAAATTCGTCTACAGTGTATTCCCGAAACCACACAGGCTTCATCCTGAACCTGCAGCCTTTTTCACTAGGGCCCGGGGCTCTCAGATGGGGGTTTGATTCAGAGTGAGGCCAGAAGCACAGCTGATCTCACAAACTGCAGGAAACCCAAACTAATAAAGAATAAATCTGTGGGTAAAATCATTTCTAACCCAAACAGATATGTCCTAATCAATGAGCTTTCACTAAATGGTAGAGGGGCTTTTCCTTCTTTATTGTGGAAACATAATGTCATCTTCTCTTTCCCCTCCAAAAGTCACCACAAATCTACAACATTCATGTCAACACAGATTCATAACATGCCTGAGCTCAGCCGCTGGAATTAAAGAAATCAAATCAGACATGGACTCCAAAACCCCTTTCATCTTGAAGTTTTTTAAGACCTTTTTTTCCTGAACTTTGTCCAAAATTAAAAAAAAACATTTCTTGACTTCAACCCAAAAGTCAAATGTCCATTTATTTAAAAGAAATGACTTAGAGTTAGCTTTGCTAAATGAAGTGAATGTGTGTTTCTGATTCTCTCTCCTCTACACCCGGAGAAAACACCCGATTCTGACTTATTTAAACAAAATATGGGAAAAACTTAAAGGAGCAGTGTGGGGATTTAGGGGGATCTAACAGAAATGGAAGAATTTTAATATTTTTAAGTAGGTTTAATCATCTGAAAAGTGAATTTGGAAAAAAAAAAGCCAATATAAAAGAATAAATGAAAAATGAATGTAAAAAGTACAGTTACTAATAAAAAAGAAAACTGAAAAAACTAAATTTTACAAACACAAAAAAAAACATCTCCAGAAAACACACAGCTATGTTTAAAAAATTTTTGAGAATAATGAAAAATTTCATACTGTTATATTTGAAAAACTAAACTACTAATCTGCTGACTGATAATGTTAAAGATCATGTCTGAAACGCCTTTTGCAGTTCCCCCCAGTGGGATCATCTCCTCGCCCCTGCTCAGTGTTGTACCTTCAGGTCCCAAATCATCCAGAACCTCCTCGACATCTGCAGAACGTGGAGAGCTGAACAGTGGATCTCAGAGGCCCTTTTATCGTTCTCTGACTTGGAACCCTTTGGGTTCCCGATGTACGGCGGTGTCATCTCCATCAGACAGTGAAAAATGTTGATGCTTTTTCCCGAGAGATTATCTGTGTTTCTTCTTCAGGGTTTCTGATGGCTCTGGATGATTTCTGGTTGTTCTCTGTCGACCCAGAAGACTCCTAAGAGTCTCTGGTTGGGCCGAGACAGGTGAAAGACAAACAGGTCCAGGTGGGATTTTTTTCTTTGAATTTTTCCCTGGCATCTTTAGGGGGGACATCAAGTGATGGGTAGCTGCTACACTGTTTCCAAAAAATAAAGTGTTCTGAAAAGGTTTTAGTCCCAGTGTTTGTATCTTTTCCCAGGAAACCTCGCCTCTTTTCTTCCTCTCTGTAACAGTGAACATGTAACTGCAGCCAAACCCTGAACTCAGATGAAAAAGCAGTAAAATGTTTCGGAAGATCACCTTCTTTTTAAAAATCTCTGTACAAACTCCTGAGTAAACCAAGGCCCTGTGACATCCCAAAACCACACTGCTGGGGGTTTTGGGAGAAATGTTCCTTTCCCAATGTTCAAACGCCAGCCTCCCCCGCTTCAGAAGAACTTTCCCCGTGCCTCACAGCCCTGTGGGTCGCCCCTTCCCCCATCATATTGTGCTTCTTCCTCTTTTTCTGAACCAGCAGGAAGTGAGTACAGGCCAGGGTCTTGGGCAGCTCCTCTCTCTGTGGGCCAAAAGTGCCAGAACAGCAGGGGATCCGAGAAGACCGGATGGGGAAAGAGTGGGCTTTGAAGCTTTATTGGAATGATCCTTCTGACCCTCCTCCTCTGAACCCTTCCAAATACCCCCCTTCGGGGTTTGTGAACCCCCCTACCCTTCACCCGTCAACACACTGGGGGATTTTGACTGCTGCAGGTCGTGGTTATCCGGGGACAGAGGGGGCAGCCCCCGATGAGGGTTTGTCGCAGCACATCCCCGAGGGGGATTAACATCAGTCAGGGTCCGTGTTGGGGGTCCGAAGTACACTCATCGACCATCAAAGAGAAAAACCACCCCCTTAAAACCCGAGTCCTGCTTCTTTGGGTTTTTAAAGAAGGGAAAAAAGTTCCCCAATGAACTTTTCTTTTCGAATTCAGCCTTTTGAAGGGGTGGAAAAGTAAGTGTATGTCCTGGGTTGGGTTTGTCTTCACCCCGTCCAGAGTCAACTTTTGGAAAATGTTTTCCAATCCAGCCCCCCTTTTCATCACTGTTCTATTATCTCTTAGTGAGCTTTAAAAGCTTCTTTTTATGCTTGTTTTTGGGCTGGCTGGTTTCCGTCTTTTTAATCTGTCTACTCATGTTCACATTGATTCCCGCCCCCCTGTGATGTAGAGCCTTTTTGAATTATTAGAAGGTTTGGGGTTTCTGCTTTGAATTTCCCCCAAAACACTGGAACTTCTTTTTCGGAGATTTTAACAAAATGGGGCATCATTCCCGAATAAACAAACAAAAAAAGAAACAACACTGATGATTCTAAAAGCTGAATGTTTATCCCCCAAAAACAAAGAAATTTTCCCCCATTTTGAGATGTTAGTAAAATTCCATTTCCATCATGTTGTATCTTTAGAAACTTATGTTGCAAAGTCAGCCCCCCTCTTCATTCTCCTAGGGCCCTGGATTTTCCAAATTTTCTCCTCTGTTTTCACCCCCAGTCAACACCCCTATCCTCCCTGACTCTCATTCTGGGGAATCTGATCACAACCTTTGGATTCTTTAGCCCCTTTTTCCCCAAAAGGGCAACTCCCCAGAGCTGGAAAAAACTTTTGAAACACAACAAAAAAAACCATGGGAAAAATCAGATCCATATTAAACTGACAAAACTGCTCTAAAAAGGAATGGAATTAAAACCCCCAAATGTAAAGTAGTTGGTCCCTGTACAGACCATAAATATGGAGTCCCGGGGGGTGCTGGGGATACATGGGAACCCTGAGTTTTTGGGCCACTCTTGGAAATCAAAAGTAATTATGTTTCAGAGTATTTTATGTTTAAAAAAAAATGTTTTTTGTTCGGGGGATGTCCCGATTGCAAAAACTCTTTGACATTCTCAAGAGGGAAACAAGCAATGTACCCATGACCAGAGTCATCACAACAAGTCCATTTTAAAAGATGAGTTTTGGACTCACACTGGGGTTTACAGAAGTCTCCCTCTGCTGGACACTAACACAAACAAACTGATAGGTGCCAGTTACAGGAGTTTTGTTTGATCTAATAAAATATAAGAACATCGTTTTTCTTGAAAGAAAATCAATTTTCCACAAAACCTGTGTTTCAGCCTGATCAGTTTATCTTTTACATAACCTAGACAAAAAACAATCCTTCATCTTTCATAGAAAACCAGTTATTGGACAGCTGTTATACATTTAAACCAGTTGCAGCTCACTTTGTTAGCAAGAAGTTGTCTTTTTTAAAAACAATGAGGCGACACTTTGACATGTCCCTTCATGGACACAGGGTTTTTGGTAAGGGAAATTTGGTCTCTGATGGATCCTGGGTGATATTAGACCACAGGGGGGGACTGGGACAACATTCATTATTCAAAAGTGTTTCATAGTAAGGAAGAAACATGTACAGCTCCCCTTTGCAGGGCGTTGCTTTTTAAACAATGACCATTTGACCTGTCCCTTCATAAGCTGGGCTCAGGTCCTGTTCAGGTCCAACCCGGAAATCTTTGGGGCTGCTCTGGCCTTCAAAACACACACACAGAGCTTTGAGGTGAATAATGATGGTGCAGTGATGATGTACCACATGGGGGAAGAGTCGACAGTTAAAATCCTATCTCACCTCTGAGTTTTGGTCTGGATCTCATGGTCCCCACAGACGTTTTTGGGGGGGGCCCCTCCTCTCTGTCTCAAATGGGTTCATGATGCTGAAATTTACACCACACAGCTCCCCACACTTTCTACCTTCATGGAGAAAACACAAACATTCATCTGCACATCAAAGAAATTATCCTCAGGTTTAGGTTCATGTTACTTTTTTTGTACCTGTAGGTACATTTCAAAAATTTAAAAAAGCTAAAGGAAAAGAATTTAAAAAACCCTAAAAAATATTTAAACCCCTTTAAAAAATTTGAAAAAATTTTTTAAAAAAAGTAAGTATGTGCAGATACTGCACTTGTTCAACCTGTGACAGCAGAGGGAAAAAAGCTTTTTTATATCACTGGGGGTTTTTCTTTGGGGCGCAAACTCCTCCCCAAGGGAAGGTGAAAGTGGAGGGAAAGGGGGGAGTCCTTTTTATTTTGGGGGGCTGTCCTTCCGTCTGCTGTTTAAAAGCATTTGGGGCAGAGTCACTGTAGCATCCTCCACCCTCTGTGAAGCCGTATGCAAAAGCAGAGGATCCAGTGCATGTTGGTTTTTTAGGGCCTCAGATCTGACCAGTTTCAAAGCATTCAAATTGAAGTCAGGGGGGACTGCTTAAATCATTCAGTGGTTTTGGGGCAGCAACCACATCTTTTTTTAAAATTTTGAGCTTTTGAAAGGGAAAAAAAATACGAAAACAGGTAAACACAGGAGCCATAACAACAGTGCTCAAGGGTTAACTGAGAAAAAGTTGTAATGCCCCCCCAGATTGTTTTTGGGGGCACAGCCACTTTGGCATCATTTTTACAGCCTAAGGGCAAGATATTTTTTTTTTGGAGCTTTTCTTTAATTTTAACTTTTTTTTGCTTTTTTGTCAAGTTTTTTTAACAAGATTTCAAAAAATTAAATCCTTTTTCTGAAGGTTTGTTTTTAGTAGCGTAAAAAAATTGTGGGGATTCCCCCCATGTGAGTCCAAAAAAAAAATCGGAAAAAAAAAGAACAGAAACGGGTTGCCATTTCGAATGGATGAGGCCCAAGCCCCCATAAGAAAAAAGAAACCTTGGGGTGTTTTGAACAAGTTTCGAAAATTGTGACCCCTTTTAAATTTCTCGGGGGGGCGCCCAGTGCATAAATGGCTAACATTTGCCTTTGGGATTTGGGGAAACACAGCCCAATTTTGCTGTGGCATGGAAGAACCCCCACAAGAAGAAGGGTAAATTATTTCAGCCTAGCCGTTAGTTTTGAAAACTTGAAAATTGATGGCTCAACTGTGCATGAGGTAAAAAAATGTTAGATCAGTTTGGAAACATTCACTGAGTTTGAGGAAAAAAGGAGTTGTGGCTTTTTTGGGTGAAATAAAGGGCAAGCAGATCAAAAATTTGGAGGGAAAAAGTGGGACCATCAAAAGATTTGTTGTACTGAAAAATGTTGGAAGAAAAGAAAAAAAGATAAAAAAAATCCAGATAAAGGTGCCAAAAGCAATCTTGGGGGGATGATGTTAAACCAGAGGACAGTGTATCTCAAGTGCCAAGGGGTGAAAGCAAGAAATCCCCGTTGCATTATCAAAACATGGGGCTTCCCCATGAAGCAAGAAAAAGAGCTGGCGATGGCAATTCAGGCTTTGGGGGGGAACAGGAGTTGGGGAAGGCAAGCCAAAAAAATGGGAAACTTGCCTTGATAAAGCTTTAGAGTCTAACCCCAAAATCAAGGTGTTCAAGGAAAGACAGTGAGAAAGGAAAATTTAAAAGCATTGTATCTCAAAGGGGTCACAAAATAAACCAGAAGAAAAAGCCCAAATCCAATCCTTTAATGCTGCTACAGGGGAAAAAAAGGGACAAGGGGAGCCAAACCCCGATTTAAACCACCTGGCAGCAGCCACCCGGGGAGCTCACAGGGAGGGCTGCAAAAGTTGAGGGAAAAATGAGATCACTGAGATGTTGGGGCAGCAACACAGGGGGCAACTTCCTTCAAAAGCCATTCCAGTTTTTAAAGGTGACCCCCTACTTATAAGTCCTTTATCAGGGGATTTTTGCGCGGGGTAAAACAGACAGTTATAAACAAGTTGTAGTATTGGGATTCAGGGGGGGAAGAACTGCCGAGCTGTGAATTATGTCACCGACAGAGGCACTCGAGGGGCAAAAATTGCTCCAGAGGCAAATGGGGATGAGCAAAATCAGCAAAATGGATAAAGTTTTTTAAAAAGGGCCTCAGATCAAATTAAGATGGTAAAGCAAACGTTACGCTTTTTCCTGATTATTTTAAACACAATGGGCAATTGAATTTGGAAGAAAAGGATAATCCTACTAATATCAGGGTTTTTTAAAGCCCTCAAGCTTAGAGAGAAGTGGGGAACAGCTGCATTCAAATTTATGAGGCAGGAAAAAAGGTTTTCACCATGATTATTTACCAACAAGCAAAAGGCCTGGATCCTCTTTTGGTGATGTTATAGGGGTCCACTTTCCAAAGAAAAAAAAAAGGGGAAAAGAGAAGAAATCGGAAAACGAACAAAGAAAGGGATTTCTAAAGGTGAAAATACAATCATGGAGGCAATCAAAAAAGCAGCCCTAAAAAAATGTTCTCACAGCCTTTTAAACCTTTTCTTTTTCCAGAAGAAACTGCCTTTTTGTATGCAACAAAATTAAGAGCTGAAAAAAAAATGGATTAAGAAACGGCTTTGTTTGGGGTTTTACCTTTGGGGGCATCCAAAAACAAAAAAAATTAAAATTTAAAATTTGTTCATGCCCCACATCCACAAAAAAGAAGATAACAGTGTTCAGAAAAAGGGGAAGAAAAAATGATGGGAACTACATAGTGTCCAGTGCCCATTTTCATGTGGTCAAGACAAAAAACACGGGGTGGAGGAAGAATGTGCTTGCTGTTGACCGAAAGTGAAATCCAAGAAGAGGGAGATATGTAAAACATATGCCTTTTTAATCCTGGCACCCAAAATTCTATGAAGAATTTAGAAAACAAACTTAAAGGAAAGACACCCAGTTTTTCTTTACACAATGCCAAAAAAATTTGAAAGTCCAAATTCGAAAAGTGTTTTTTGTGGTTTGGGGCTTTAAGATGATTAAAAAAAAAGATCTACAGACTGGACCCATTGCAGGATGGATACAAGAGTTGGGGGAAGGCTTAAGGCTGAATGCCACAGGCTAAACATCCCGCCCCCCTTTTAAGAAATCACCATAGCCAACCTATTGCGCACATCCACCAGGGTTTGGGCATTGTGGTTTGGGTCCCGCTAACTTGGGTGGGAGGGTTATCTAAAAATATTTGTGCAGAAGACCAATGCTAAGGCTGGATTTAAAAAATGGCAGACCTGCCCGAGGAAGCTACCTGATCCCAAAACCCTTTTCCAATGTGGGGGCCCCTTTTTCCGATTTGAGGTCAAACCCGGGAAAGGGCCCTTGTCAAAATATGGTGTGATTTTTACCTGCCTCACCATCAGAGCGTTCACCTTGAAGTAGCCCAGTCGATACAGATTCCTGCATTAAAACCATCCTCGCTTTTTTTAAGGGACAAGTAAAAAAACTTCGCCAGACAAAAAAAATTTTGTTGCTGCAGATTTAAAAACTTTAAAGCGTTTGGGAAAAACCTGAATCAGACCAAAATACAAGACACCATGAGGTACAAGGCATCAAGTGGATGTTCAAACAAGCAGCCTCACCAAGGTGCGTGGGGGAAAAAGACAAATCCGGACTGTGAAAAAAGTCCTGAACTCGTGCTGCAAAAAAGTCTTAGATGAAAAGGACTTCAAACGCCATGTGTAAGTGGGGGTCATCATAATAACAGACCAATAACACTATCAGATGACCCTAATGATGTTGAAGCCTTGACACTAACCCACCTTTTGCTTATGAAAAACCCAACACCCCAAGGAGTCTTTGACAAAATAATCAATATGCCCAGCGGCATGGAAACAAGTCGATATGTAATCTATTTTGGACCAGATGGGGAAAAATTTGCCACTCCTTCAGGACAGACAGAAGTGGCTCACACCAAGGAACTTCGCAGGAATTTGTACTGATAGTGGCGAATCTGCCTCAACTCCCGGAATAGGTGAGCGATAAAGACATTGCAGATTCTAGTGGTACAGCAGTAGCGTGAGACTAAGACTAACATACTGGACAAACCTATAAACAAACTGTGCCTGCTGAAACATGTTAACAGTTTGAGTATGTCAGGGTACAGTGTCTACATGTAATATACATGTAACAGTATAATAGATGTTATGTTGAATGTTTTCTGGCGCTACTGTTTGGTAATTGTTTTCATCTCGCATAATCAATTGGGGCTGGAAAGTAAGAGCCATAACAACAGTGTTCAAGGGTTGTGAGAAAAATGTTGTAATGCCCCTTTTTGGTTGTTGTGAAGCCCACCGGGCTTGTTACGATTAAGCGTGGGAGCTTACAGCTCAATGTTAAAGTGCATAGTGTCTTAAGTTTATTCAGCTCCGAGTTTCTGTGCTAAAATCGGAATCAAAATTACAGTAAAACAATTCAGAGCATTAGCCAGCTCTGTGTGAATTTACCATCTAAAAATAAAAATTACTACAGGTACATGGCCTTGTGCTCTGAAGGCCTGCAGTAGTTTTCCCACTTCCCAAGCTGAACCGGTTTGTTTGCTGCCATCTTATTTTCAGTTCTATTTATAAGTCTCCCTTTTTACTTTCAATTTTGATTTCTTTTGTAGCTACCTGCAAGCAGCCTTCTGTTTAAAAGAAAAGTGCTTTTCCATGTAAGCAGGTTGACTAACCATGATTTGGTAAATCACGGTTTTTTGTTGGGAAATATTTAACCACAGGGAATGATCATATCTGCAAAGACCATGTACAAGCATTTTATGTCACCAATGGTCCAAATCATCCCACAGGACTGTGTAAAACATCCAGTCTGTGCAGTTAAAACATCCCTGGAGGCAGAGCATCAGAACTCATCTGTCCCGACCTTTATGTCCCTGATCTTTTCTTCTCCCTCTTTAAAACAGTTTTTATGTGGCAGCAAATACCAGCTGTGATCAGAAGGGCCCAAAAGGGGGGAGAGGAAGAGCTTTATAGGCCCCCTATTGACCCAGCACAGGTCGGGGTCTTTTCCCACCTGGGTTGGACAGGAGACATACGTAAAAAGTTTTAAATTTCCATCATTTGTCCTGTAGAAATATCACCTGCTCCTCCACTGATTGGCTCTTTTTTCCCCTTTCATATCTTTCACACACGATTCAGAGACGACATTTCCATTCACTGACACACAGATGGACTGAGATCCACTGATTTTATCTGACAATCTTTGTCTGCAGTGTTTCTGTGAAAATGACTTATGAAACAAGTTGCAGGTGATTATTCCCCACAAAACTGAGACTCAGTTCTTTCTCCTCAATATTATTCCAGGGGCCCTTTTAGTTTGGGGCTCCTAGACTTTCCCGCCTTTTCTAATAAAAGTCTGAACTATATTACAACAAACAAACATCAACAAACAACAAACCAAACCAAACCAAACAGCAGAGACACAGATAAACATCAATAAAAACAGCAAATATGCCCTGACAGACGGTTTTCTGTTTGTACTGTGACCAACCACAGAGATATAATCACCTATAAAGAGCTGCTGAGATGCTTTCTCTGCTAAGATAATTTGATTAATATTCTATCAAACTGTAATGTAAATAATTCCCAATCATGACAGCTTTGCTTCTGTGCTCTTTTTCCCTATCTAATTGTAATCTGCTGGCACATTATCCACTAACCCTCTGTAATCTAATGCTGCCCTCTAACTTGTCCATTGCCAACCCTGCTTGTATTTCCCTGTCCTTCTCCTCCTCTCTCCCCCTCCCAGCTGTCCTATCTTCCTCCTTTTCATCCTTTCACCAGCCCAGTCATCAGCAGGGGGGTCCTCCATGAGCCAGGCTCTGCTCAAGGTTATTCTAGTGAAAGGGAGTGCTTGCTTGCAGGGGTCAGGCTCTGGGTCCTCTGTAAAAGCGTTTGAGACAATTTTGATTGAAGGCTATATAAATAAAATTGAAATTTGAAAAATATTGCTGAAATGTTATTTATGGATTTGGGTCTTTATCATCTAATTCATCAGTGAGAGTTTGTCTAGTAGGACCCAGGAGGCCTCTGGCTGTGGATGGGTAATGTATCTCTCTGAAAAGGAAATGCAGAGCCTGAAACCCTGTCAGTCCCTCTGAAATGAGTCCTGTGGAGTTCATCTAATGACCAGAGAAAGTCAGAGCTGTTCTCCAGTCACTTCCCTGTCCGGTTTAGCTCAGACCGCATTGCTTAGCTCAGACTGCGGGAGAAACAGCAGCTCAGGTCCACCTCCCTCCACAGGCTGATTCAGAGCAGAAATGCCTTCAGCGGGGGCCTAAGTGCCAGCTTCGCGCCGCTATGTATGGAATATCGGACCTCTTCCTGTCTTGGTCCTGACTTTACATTGGTCAACTCAGACAACTAACACACAACCAAAAAACACACACACACACACTTTCATAAAAAAAAACGGAACAACATCCAAAAAACTTTCGGAACATCAGATAATCCAGGTAACTTCTACAGGAAGTGTTAGTGAAGTAAAACGTTAAAAAGTGCGGACATTTTTACCTTCAGACAGAGAAAATCATCCGCGCCACAAACTTCAGTCAAAGTGAAAGTAAACTTTCAGCAGCAACCGTGGCGGCCACAGTGATGATGGAAATCCAGGGTCTTTGAGAGAGCCGATTTCTTATGGCTCAGCTCACTTAAAAATCCAGCTCTTTCAGCTCCCAAATACGCTCCCTCAGATTTTTTATTTAGCAATTAATTTATAATTAAAATAACGTACTTTAAATACCAATAAATTGTAATTACTAATGTACCAAAACATACGTATATCAGAAATTTTGTGTATATGGGTCCAGGTGCACAGTTTTTAAAGTGCTCTGATTATGTCAGTTCTGGAGTCTCACAGTCTGCATTAATGCAGTGATTTACAAGCAAACGTTCCACATCTCCTGGCTCTGGAGCCTGAAACCAGTGAACACACATTCATTTAGCTGTCAAATGAATAAACAATGCAACATGTATGAATATTTCAATGAACATTTCAATATGAAGTAGGAAGAATAAGTTTGGATGGAACATTGTCAGAGGGTTTGGGTTGGGTGGGTAGACCCTCCTAAAGACCTGTTATATTAAAAGTATTCAGCAGAGGTGAACACATTTCAGTACAACTCCCTTCATTCATTCATCAGTAGGAGTAAATAACTTTGTTTGTAACTTTAATAATACCCTTTTGGGAGTTGTGTCAGAAACGCAGTGCTAAATATTAAACAGGATATACAAAACATATTAATAATTTAAATAAATCATCTATTAAACACCTTAAAACCTTAAAAACACCTCATAGAAGGAAAGTAGTTGCACTTTATGTGTTTTTCCTTAATTTCATTTTGACTAAATTCTTTTATCAGCCAAAATAATTAAGGTTTTTTTCTAAAATGTAAAATGTATTCACAGTCTAGGCGGCATTTTTTGGCTTCTTTTTCTACATTGAGTCCCATATTTTATCTCTCTTTCTGTGGTGAATTTGTCATAATGACTGTGTAGAAGAAGCAAGAAGAGATTGAAGGCTCTGCCAGACATTATTCCATTGAAATCCTTTTTTTGTAGTGCACACATCACTAGCTTTGAAGATGTGAAAAGTATTGTGTCTAAACATACAGTCTGTAAGTAATATCTTGTTTCTCTAATGTGTTTTGTAAAAGCATATCAGAATGATTTGATTCTGTCTAAATATATTGATTATGAAAGGATTTGCATAGAAACATTTTAGAATGAACAATAGGAACATGTGCCTTTGGATGGAACACTGTCTGGGGTGAGGAGGTGGAAACCTCCCTAGCTTTTTCCTTCCTTCTGTTACACAGTTCAACACAAGACAAACTTATTAAAACATATAAACATAAATACATATTGTAGCTCATGTGGTAACAAGAAGCTTTACTTGTGCACTTGCTTGGTTTTTGATACTGGGCTATTACTCTGCCTTGGGTTTCTAATAGGCTTCCATAACAGAGGTAAGAAGCTTCAGCAGAGTCTGAGTGGCAATATTCACTTCTGTTTTCATCCAATACTGCTCCATTTCTCTGAAGTTTCCACAGACAGTTGAACCTGTTCAGCTCTGGTGGAGTCTTATCTTCCACTAACAGGAGACTCAACTATTCTGAGTATCACCCCAACCTGTTAAGCGGTCAATTCCTCTATCACACTCAGAGGAAAGATCAGTGAAGCGTTTGATCTCTCTTGTCTCTCTTCTCAGATACACCATCACACACCAGCCTTTGATTCAGCACATGGATATGGGGATGCTCAATGTAACCACTTACGTTCCCAGCTGCTGTTGGGAAATAAACAGATGAAGTAGAGACTACATGTTGGGAGCATGGGATACGCTGAACCAGTGCTCTGCTGCGTCTGTCCATATCTGATGGTAGATAAGGCTGATGGTCAGATGATTTATAGATAGATAGGCGTCAGCTGGCTGCAGTGTCGTAAGCCACTAATTGTTTTGTTTCCCGATTTTCCCCAGAAAGGTCACATTTCTGATGCTGCAACTGGTCAGAAATCTACAGTGAACCCTCATTCCACCGGAGCTTCTCTTGATCTTTGACGAACTTTTTGGAGTGTTGAAATGGTCCTTTACGGAGGTGAGAGGAAGGTCAAGTTACCTTCAGTTATTTGTTTTCATTTCAGTACAGAAAATTCCATTTTCTTCTTTTGTATCTTGGTGGTGAGAATCAAAATCAAAGACAAATCAAAAATTTACTGTCAAAACCATGGCACAGGTCATTCACAGCATTTTGAGTTACAGTGCTCCCCAGGCTCCATGGTATTTACACTAGAGTAAAGAAAGGTCCTTGTAGAGCCTTGTGGAAAGATGCTCAAAAAGTAGAGATGAAACCCTCTGTTAGCATGTTTCACATTGTTTAGGGCATATACAGACATATCTATACCTGATCATGCATTAGTGTACAGCCTAAACATGTACACCTTCTTATTAGAGATCGTGCGCTTTGTTATGACACTGTGTCTGTATTTAATTCAGGTACTTTCACTTTCTCAGAAACATGGAGGGAGAAAAACACTATGGCCTCAGTTTATGTTTTATTATCAGTAGATGCCAAGACTTAACAGAAGTCTTTCATTCTGTGCCATGTACTGGAGTGCTGTGAGCCTGTTCTAGATTATTCTACTCCTCATCCATTGTGGTTGTGATCCTCCATCTCTGCTTAGGTTGAGTGAATGATGTAACCAACTCACTGTTTCCTGGAGAAAGAGATGCTGCTCTTGGGTACAATTTCAACATTGTTTTCAAACTGATGCGAAACTGAATGGCAACAGCCAGCAGCATGGTAAAAGTTAAAGTTCAAATCAGTAGAAATGGGTTTTCTTTTGGTTTTAGTTTAGTTTTATCTTTCATGTTTCTTCCACTCAGAAGCGGCCTCAAGAAATGTGGTGCTCAGAGAATTAAGTCTGTTCTCCCTGTCCTTGAGGCGATGATGCATACATCACACCAAATGTACTGAGAGATGAGGTAATTTGAAGCAATTCAGGCGATCTTTTGGAGCTTGGCTCACCATTCTTTAAAACCTGTAAAAGATCTGAAAACAGCCTGTTCATCTGTTAGGTAATGGTGTTGTGTAATTTGTGGAAGTGTTTATAAGAGGCTGTATCAGTGTTTATATTTTAGCTCCTTATTAGAGCTTTCAAATAGAGAGTCTGTAGAATTATGAGTTTGCCTGTGAAACTGAAATTTTGAATTGTGAGATGCCAATTCACAAGAAGCACTAGTTTTAATTTAGCACTATTCTTGAATTCTTTGTTTTAATTTGAATGATTAAAAGGCCCAGACCCAATTTATACCAATGTTGTGCTATTCTGACTTGATTGATGTATTTGTGTGTGTGTAACTGTGATGCTGTAACATCAGCTTAATTGTGTATAAGGTAACTTTGTGTACCAGCAGCTACATTTCTTGTCAAACAATATTTTTATATACGATTAGTGGAAGTGTCAGGTTTCAGTTTATGAGGTGATATCAATATTTCAACTGTTGTCATTCATTGCTCATTCAAGTTAAACATCAGATATGCATGTTGCACATGCAGTCATTTTAACAGACAAGTCCGCTTTACCTGTGGCAGAATACGAATTTTTGTGGATGAAATATTACTGAAGAAGAGGAACTGGGTTTATTTTCTTTTCCTTAAATTTCCAAATGAGTAATTTTGAACATTGAGTAATTCACAGTGGGACTTGGTGTGGCTACTCTTTGCTTCTTAAAAAAGAGACAGAAGATATCTGGCATCATCAGTATCTAGTTCAAGCAGCTTTGGATTTTTAATTGGACCAATGCTGTGTAAGTGGTTGAGCCCGTGTAGGATTTAACACTATTTGGTCACATAACTGTCGGAAGCTTTGTATTATGTGTAATGTGAGAACACATCTATTCAGTTAATGTCTTGGTACTTTTAGGCAACACTTGGCTGTCTGCTACCCTGTTAACCCTTGTGTTCCACAGCCATGTTAGCTCCTCTAGCTAGCAGTTTGTTGATTATTTAAACACTAGGACAGAAAAGCACCTTGATTATTCACCATTGTGTGAAGCTAACTGGGGCCTCCAGCCCCATTAAAATCTATCTGCACATCTGCCTTCATTCAAGATACAGAGAAATATGAAACTGGTGGTAAGTGATATTTATCTCATGGAGTTCTACTGTCTCAGACAGTCATACAAATTCAGAATTCATATGTACACTTCTTATTACCTGTTACTATCACTTGAAAACCAATGCATTTGAACCAGTAGTACAAAAGGTGTCAGGAATCAATCAGTGATAAGTGGGACTTAAAACCAGCTTAGCAGTGAAACATACTTGATGCCAGTTAAAAGTTCCAGCCTTCTGTAATAGGATCGCGATGGTCAGTGGTGTCAAAATGCAACATTAAGATGACAAAAAAGAATTACAGGAGACAAGTTCTTTGTCTGATGTACTTAAAAGGTAATTTGTAATCCTCAGAGTTATTTTGATGAAGACTTGTCCTTTAACTCCCTCATCAAAAGAAATTCTCAAGAACGCTGCCTTTTTCACCTCCTTCTTAATATGACAACAATCAGAAACATCCTGTCTCAGAATGATGCAGAAAAACTGCTCCATGTATTTGTTACATTGCTAGGCTGGACTATTACATTCTATGTGACTATCTATTATTATCTAGAAGACTTCCAGCTGATTCTAAATGTTTACCAGCCTTGAGTATTGACAGGAACACGGACAAGAGTGTCAGTGTGTTGTGTTCAGAGTTGTTACAGTTACAGTGACCACTGGAGGGCAGTGATCATGGTAGTTTCTCTGTAGAACAGTCCAGTTCCATCCACATTAATGTGAGAGCCTGGAATGTTTGTGTTGAAGACTTCACTGTTGAAATGGGCATTTAGTTCCTTTGGAGCTCAGCTGTTCAGCGATCAATAATCAATAGCAGCTAGAAACATCAAACAGCAGCAGAGTGTTTGTGTGGTACACTGGGAGTCATGAGGAGTTTCATGTCTTATGCACTTCAACGCCGAACTTCAGTCTGACTGAGACTCCAGTCCATGTGTCATACTACATATTTGGAGTAGTGAAGAGACCACACACACACACACACACACACACACACACACACACACACACACACACACACACACACACACATCTCTGGGCAAGCCTTGGAGTTTACTTTCACTTGACCAAACTTAGCGCCAGATGATTTTCTCCATCTGAAGGTGAATGTCAACAGTTTTAATGTTTTACCCTTCAACTGTTGTTACCTGGATTTCCGACCTTTCATTTATTGTGTGGCGTTGCTTCAGGGTTTTTGATTGGTTTGATTTGTCTTCATTAAAGGGACATGGTTTTCTAGTTTGTGGAAAATGTTGGTGATTCTCTAGTTCTTCTGGTTATTTAGCTGGAGAAACTGGTTTTATTACCAGTATTTTTACAGGGGTGAATTGGAGGTTGTTCTCAGGAGGTTTGAGGAAACGGTAATCATCTCAAACTGAGAAATATCAACGACTTTGACATTAAAGATGGTGTCTGTTCATGACACTCTCATTTTGTGTGTGCCTACAGTAACTCAAAGGTCAAGAAATCCAAGAGTAACAACAGGGTGTGTATATTATTGTGTGTATGTAATTTACAGAAGTGTTTATAACAGATGTATATCTCAGTGTTTTAACTAATTTCGCTCATATTAAAATCAGTAAATGTTAAAAGAGTGTGTGTTTTGCACCTGTGAAACTGAAATTTTTGGAGTGTGGAATGTGATTCATGAGAGGAACTGGTTTTTGTTTTGTTTATTTTGGAAATCTTTGTTTAATTTAAAATGATTGAGCTAACGGGCCAATTTATCCTTGATATTTGATGAAACCCTATTTGACGATGAATGTATATTTGTGTGTTACCTGTAGATGCTACAACAGCATCAACAGTGTGTTTATAATGAAACTTTTCTTTGTTACCAGCTACATTTTCTTGTCAAACTATATTTTTTATATATTATTGATTAGTGCAAGTGTCGATTTCCAGTTTATGAAATTGCTTATGTCAGTATTTCAACTGTTAATGTTGTTCATTGCTGGTGTTCAAGTAAAACATCAGTGTGTGCATGATATTTGCACATGCGATGTTTATTCCCCACAATATTTTTATTGAAATTTTTACAAATGAATACAGACAGTTATAACAATACAAACAAAAGGTAGGCTAACAATGCTTCTCTGTTCAGACTAGGTAATCTTCAAACAATACATTATGTACATTGAAATAAAATCAAATTTCTGAGATTAAAGACAAAAAAAATCTTGATAAAAGAAAAGAGAATCACAAGCATGGTCCACATCCATCATTCACCTTCTCCTTCAGGCATTGTTTAAATTCTTAACATAGTCAATAAAAGGGCGCCATATTTTCTCAAACATATGCTTTTTCGATTTAAGTATATATATTTTTTCAAGAGGAAGGAGTTGTTAACATCTGTCTGTCACAACCACTGTGTCTATCTGGTCTGCAAGGTTTTCCATAAAGTGCAATGCATTTTTATAGTAAATAACCGAGGTCTATAATTGTTCTTTTCTCTTTTATTGAATTTATACTTTCTGGATACAGACCCAACAGAAACAGTTTAGGGTCTAGTGTGATTTGTTTTTAGATTATTTTTCAGTGTTACTCTCTTCCCAAAACATTGAGTGCAGCGTGCCATAACAACCAAGTTCCTTTGCTTTCTATACATTATTACAAATATCTGGTATGTCTTTTTGTTGTTACATCTGTTTTAGTCCCCACTGAACAGCATACATCCCACATTAACCATTTATAATGCATCAGTTTAAAGGCATTATATATTTATTGATTTGTGGTTTGAACTCCTGCAAGCCATTTCCCACTGTTCCTCTGGAATTTCAGTCTCCAAGATACTTCAGTACTTTTCTGTGAAGGAGTTTTTCAAATTGAGAAGTGTCAAAAAATGGTAAAACCTGAAATGATGCCCGCTTTCTCAGACTTGTCCTTTATCAACGGAGTCTAGTAAGGGCATTGTTTTGATTCGATCTAATAAAATTTCTAAACTGAAATTGAATTTGAAAAATTGTGTTCTATTAAGATTAGATTTAATCTCAATACTTAAAGACATTCCCACCTGCTGTAATTTTAAGCACACTGGAAGTCCTTTTACCTTTGGAAATATAATTTTTGGTCTTGAGATGCCACTTCACAACAGGCTTTTGGGTTTTTATTTTCTTTTTCCTTAAATTTCAAATGAAGCTAATCTCTAACACAACTGGTAATTCACAGTGGGACTGTGTGTGTCCTCTTTGCTTCTTTTTAATGATTTTACTCATCAACACTCCCTGTTGTTGCAAGTTCCTGACCTTTGAGTTATTGTGGCGTTGTTTCGGACACACACACACTCATTAAGCACCATCAATAAGCTGAATATAAACTGATAAAAAGCTTGAACTGAAACTAAGAGCCTTTCCTACACTGACAGGAGAGAGAGCTGCAGAGGGTTAGAAATTCTGGAAAAAAAAATGAGTAAGAGTGGAGCTCTTTATTAGTTTGATTTGTCACTGAAATTAAAAGGTTATGTTTTCTCTAGTTTGTGGAAAATGTTGACAGTGACGTCACTAGTTCTTCTGGTTATTTAGCTGGAGAAACTGGTTTTGTTCACCAGTGTTTAACAGTTGTATGGAGTTTATTTAAATCAGGAGGAGGTTTGAAACAGTCGGTATGCGTCTCAAACTGAAATAATAGCTTGGAAACTTTTAGACAAGTAAAGATGGCAGTCTGTTCATGACATTCGATGATATGTGTGTGTGTGTGTGTGTTACTTCCTGTTTTTCTTAATCTTGCATGGAAAGCTCTTGATCAGACCTGTTGTCTGATTCTAACTTTTATTGGCTGAGCTCACAGTCTGTTTTACTGGTTTCCTTCTCAGACTGACTGAAGTCCAAGATGAAGTGTTTGTGTGGAGGGATGAAGGACAGAGCAGAGTGTCCAGGATCCACGCTGTCTGTCTATGAAGAGTAGCTAGTCCAAAGACTTTAATCCTCAAAGTTCAGTAATGAACTGGACCCTCAGACACAAAAGTAAGAACTGCTACAAACCTGTGAGCCTCAAACTTTTTGGGCTATAAGCAGTGGTACAGTGTGTTGGTCCTGCAGTTGTAAATCTCTGCCTGTAACAGCTGCGTGGTGTCGACAGAAAATCAGTTCTTCCTGATTCTTCTGGCTCATCAGTGTGTGCTTTGACTGCTGAGGCTGCTTGTTTCGCTGGAAATGAAATCTGACTAGAACACACTTTCACTGATTTCCACCTTTTTCCTTGTACCAATAAATCCATGTGCGGGGAGTCAAACCCCACACACAGGGTAATGGCCTTCAGCCTGATAGATCTGATTCACTCTGGTAGGAAATAAAACACATCAGTGGCTGCTATTACACTGGGCATGATCTTCATCTCATCCACACACACACACACACACACACACACACATACACACACACACACACCACCTGCCTTTATACACACACACACACACACACATACAGAGGTAGGCGTGTAGATGTAGATGTGAATAAATCCACAGATCAAAATATTCACTACAGTTCTTTGGAGCTAATGTGAGTCAGGTCATCAACGTGGAAACTGCACATTTTATGATTAGTGACACAACAGTGTTGCTTGTGGATGCTAGTGTGTTGCCTCCATCCTTCAGTGAAGTGTTCAGTCTACATGGTAAGCGTTGCTGCAGGACATCAGCTGAGAGTTCCACAATGACTTTGACCTCAGACAATTTATCGGTAATTGATAGATATGAATAAAATACTGTTTTGTGTTTTTGAGCTCAGGATAACCTGAACTGAGGCAAGTCTCCAGGATCCAGCTGTCTGTCTATGAGTGACAACTGAACTGGGCCCTCAGAACCTAAAAGTAAGACTATTTCTAGTGTAAACTGACCCTGAGGCTGATTCAGGTTCTCAGACATATTTGGAAAGAACAGGGAGACACCGAGGACCAGATCCATAAACTCATGTCCACACAAGACAGAAATATACACACTCTCACTGTAGATTTATAAAGCAAGAGCTTTCTCATGTTACTATTTATCAGTCTCTGTCATTGAGGATTGGGTGTATGAACCACGAAACCCCGGTGCTTCCAGAGTCTTGCGGAGCCTGTCAATGAAAAAGAAGGACAAGAAGAAACTTAGTGTCTCCATGTTGGGTTCACTTTAATGATTTACGTCTGAGCCTTGGCTTCCAGTTTGTATTCGTGTAGTTATTTTGTTCACAACATTCAAGCAAACATTAGTCTCGCTTTGGGTCATGCTGCTACAAATCATTTGTTGTCAGGTTTTCTGGGGTTGTTGACTTTGGAAAGACAGAATATTACGCCACACTTAGTTGTATCCCAAAAAAGCTTGATCTAGACTGAAAAGGAAAAGCTTTGACTACAGAGTCTTCATGAGTTCAAAAGATCCAATATGACATGACAGGCTGATGGACTCAATACATCACATCCAGATAAATACGTATCAGAGCCTGAAAGAATCCCAACAATCTACAGTAATCCACCCAAAAATCCAAGTATCTCAATGGATTCAAAATGTTTGTTTGGAAAATGTATAAGATAAAATCAGGGAAGATCCAGAACAAGAGCTTGGACTGCAGTTGATCAGTCAAGGCAGCACTGTACAAAAGCAAGACATCTGTCACTCTTAATATCATCCTCAACAGGGCATGGTTTGATGAGAGTCTTCTACTATCCTGCAACTTCATTGAATGTTTGAGAAATACCACAGATAAACTTTTCTTTACTTTGATATTTGGTTTAAGTAATGATGAAAACTAGTGATTTACTCAGATTCTCTTTGCTAGTCTGGCATTATTTCTTGTATGATAGATTTTCAGATAATTGAATATAAGGAGGTTTTAAGTGAACACTAAGATCAGTCTGAGGAGGAGATGTGAGCATTAGCTGAGACTGATGGAACAGGAGGTAATCCCTCTCATGAATCATTGAGCTCGTCCACAGAGGGACCAGAGTGAAGAGGTTAATAACATGAGGTGAGGCAGTTGGAGACAAGGTGAACCCTCCATGACACTCCAGTCAGTACGACATCTTTTAAGCCTTATCGGCCAACAGAGGCCATCAAGAAGTCGTTCTGACGAGCAAACGCTGGCGTTGGAAAACAGCCTAATTAAGTTGCGCTAAAGGACTGAACCGGAGAACTCTGAAAAACTTCGAAGGCGTCGATCTGCGGAACACCTTTCATTTCGCAGGGAGCTGAACACAAGTCAAAAGATAAAACGACACCAGTCTTCTCTGCTGCCGTTCCATCAAGTAAAGAGGTCCACAGCCGGCTGGCTGTGTGAAGTGTTCATCTTTGGCTGGATGAAAGAAAGCAGTTTATGGTTCAAGAAACACCGGTGCGTGTCTGATGTCTACAGAAGACATCTATCCAGCGTCTTTGCTGACGAAACTCTCATTGAGGAGGTCTAACTACCTCGGCTCTGGTCGGATAACACAGGCGCAGACGTAATGAATCCACCATGTGGGTAACAATGCAGAAGTACTAAGGAGAATCTGAAACGATGGCTGTCAGAATGTCCTCAGGAACGTCCAGAATAGTCAGATCCCAGTCTTTCTGCTGGATCTCATAATTCTGAACTTTGTATTTAGCCTGAAACTGAAGACCCCGGCAGCACTCCACACTTCTGCTGATTTTCAGACCAAAGAAGGAAGCACAAATATGATGAACATGAACGAAGTCCACAGGGAGCTGATGGGGTTGACAGGAGTTCTTCTGAAGCTTCAGAGGCTGGTAGGTTTAACATCTGGAGAAGCATCTGTATTACCAAGACATAACAGTGTGATGTGATGTCACCGAGGCCAGTTTACTCGATTTGTGCAGAATATCTTTAAAGAGAGGTGTGATCCTAGGAAAACAGTCACTGTACTTTGTCGAGCATTCGGGGTTTCTGTGATCACACATGTTCACTGTTACACACAGAGAATCAAAGGCTGGTTTCTGGGACAAGACACCAACACTGGGACTCAAAACCCATGAGCGTTTGCGGAAAATAACAACAAGCGACTACCTCACTGGGTATCCTCTAGCAAGGAATGCCATGGGCTCCTCAAATAAAATGACACCTGGACTGTTGTTCGCTTTTAACTATGGCTGTCTGGAGTTAATAAGAGACTCTTCGCGGAAACCTTCTAAAGGTCAGGCCAGAACAGACCAGAAATGGTATCAAAAGTATCCATTGAAAACCACAGAAGAGAGAGATATTTGAATGTCTCTCTGACAGAAGCATTAACATCTTCCCTCTGTCTGATGAGATGAGCTGACTTAGCTCAGTACAGGGTCCAAAAGAGTTCTGAAGTGGAAGAGAACAGATCAGAAGACTCTCGAATTCCTGTTCAATGGCCTCGTTCTGCCGATGTCGAGGAGGTTGGATGAGTTGAACTGAAGAAGTACAACACGCTCTGAGGGAGACGACGAAGACAAATCCAAAACACAACAGGGAACTTCCCAGAAAGGCTGTGTAGTTAACATTATCGATGTGTAGATTATTAGTTTAAGTTTTTAGATACCACACAGTATGAGGGTATTGTCATTATTCATAATAGTTTGTCTTTAGATCAACTTAGTAATGTTTTTCTGGAATATTTTTAAATTTATTTTATTAAACAATTTTCAGTTGGTTGTGATTATTACATTGGTTTTTATTTATTGTAGTATTATTACATTCTACCATTAATTTGTTCCTTCAGTGGCATTATTTTTGAGTCTTTTGTTTTCATATAAACCTGATAAAATCAATTCACATTCAGAATGATTAAACTCACACGAAAACAATTCTGAATATTACAACATCTTCCATTTTCTCTCTTCCAACAGATCTAAAATCTACTTTATCCTTTAAAAGTCTTTCCATGTATTAAAATCAATCAAATCAAATCAGGCTTTTATTGTCACTTGCTTTGTACATACACAGCTGCGAATCAGTTAAATGAGACATTTCCTGGGTTCGGAAGAAAAAAAAAAAAAAAGTAGTCTTTAAGCAATACTGATGTAACGTCTTTATAGTTATAATAAAACCTAAAGTTCATAAGTTAAAGTGTTAAGTATAAAATGTAAAAAGAGACATTTTCTTTAGTTAAATGAAAGCCCTATGTCAGGTGAGTTTTCCTGTGTACTTTCTTGGTTTTTGAAACAGCGACAGAGTGGCTCTTTCCATTATCTTATGAAAACTAACATCTTTGCCGCTCTCGCTCTGTTCCTGTTCGCTGATCAAGTTAAGTCAGTAACATGAGACGTGCTACCGTAAGAAGGATTGGTTATTATGTTTGCGCACTTCAGCCTGGGGACTACAACAGTCACAGTATTAGTGTATGTGAACAAAGTTGTATATTTAACTTGTTGTAATTTGTTAGCATTGCCGTTAACGGAGTTGTTCGCTATTGTGTTATATTTATAATGATTAGTAGTTATTGTAGAGATACTGGTTGTGTCGTTTTTCTATTCTATTTCAAGTTTTACGTGAATGAGGTGTATTTATGACTTACATGCATAAAAAATCGCCTTCATTCTTTATTGGGTATAGACGTTATCTTGCATCTCTAGCTTCGTAAGGGTGCAGCGTGGTGAGGGCAGTACCTTAGTAATAAATACAAAAAAAAAAAAAGCTCAATCACAACAGCCCTCCTCGGCCCTCCACCTCAAGACCCCCAACCCCCCTACCCCCATTCACATACCTCCTCAAACATACAATTATAACATTATTTTAAGATTGTCAATCAACTGTCCACAGCAGCAGACTGTCGACAAAAGTACAAAAATTACTTTGAACATTCTAAAGTGATGGCGATTGCCGGGTAAAACACCAATTAAGCTGTTTTTGGGTTATGTGGTGGATATATCTGTAGTTCCAGCTTATTCCATTGCTCTACCTTGGTAAGCTGTTCATGAGTCTGGAGGGTTCTGCCTTTTATGCTCCGAGACATAAGTCAAGAGCGGGTGTTTCTCCTCCTGGCGTAGAGTAGAATCAGGCTTACACCTTCCGGCCAGGAACAGAGGTCTGAAAATATCAGAGCAGAATGGGGGAGAATTCAGTAATTATTTCCTACACGTTGTTGTCTGATCGAGCTGCCAAACTTCATTCATTTTGCTTTGAGAATGTGAAGTCGTTTCTACAGTGTGAGATTAGGAGGAGGAGACCACCTTACAGTCAGTGGCGAAAAGATACAGGAAGGGCCGCCCGCAAAGACTCTTTAAATCAATATTGTGACATCTGACGCACAATGTTGAAGTCAAAGTAATAATTTGTCCTTTAATGTTGTTTAATGACACAAGGAAGTTAGGAAGAAGAAGGTCATGTAAAACTTCAATGAAGAGGATTTAAGGTCCAACGCATGTACAATTTGATCTTATCTTCTAATTCAGACTTGATGAGCTCAGCAGCATGTTATGAATCTGTGTTGACATGAATAGTTGTATGAATGTTGTGGTGACTTTTGGGATGATGTTTTAGAAGGCAATTATGATACTTAAAGAAGGACAAAAATCCTCTACTCATGATACTCATTGATTAGGACTTCTGTTGGATTAAAAATGTTTTTTTTACTGATTTATTTTTTATTCAGATTGGGCCCCTTTTTGGTTGTCAAAAATCAGCTGTGCTTTCTGGCCTCAGCTCTAAACCCAACCCCCCCCTCTGAGACACCGGGATCTGGTATCACTACCTGCGGGATTCGGGGTGAAGTTTGGTTTTCGGGAGAGTCCAATAAAGACGGGAACTCTGGGGTCAGTTCACTTTCTTTTACTTTTTTAGATCTTATATCTTTAACCCACAGCTGAACCTGGTTTATCTTCACCCGAATTAATCCTTTCATCTTGAATGAATGAATGAAAAATGTAGGATTTGAAATATTGTTGTTCCATTTTGATTTTCTTCTCTCAGACTAAAATTTTTCCCTTCCTCTTCATTTCAGCAGTTCTCATGAATAATTTCTTTGACTTCAATAAAACCCTTTCGAACTCAAAAATCTATTTTCCCGTCAAGACAATTTTTTTTCTAAATGAAGTGAAAATTCCAGTGTAGTTGTTCAAACCCATTTTTTAAAACAATATACAGAAGATCCTCCCCTTTTTGAACCTTGAAAAACTTGAAAAAACACTCTTTTTTCAAATTATTTCAATAAAGTGTCGGACTAATTCATTTCTTCAGTGTGTGTGTGTGTGTGGTTGTGTTTTTTTGATTTTTAAACCAATTTAGAAAATTTGGGGTTTTTCTCATTGAGTTAATTGACTTTTAAAATGTTTTAAAAGGACAAAGATTTAAAAAACTGTTTTTAATGTTTATCATTAACCAAATCTTTTGTTTTTAAAAGTGCTTTTTAAACACACCACAAATATAATGTTTATTATTATTATTATTGTTGTTTTTTTTTTTTTTATTGTTATTTTTTTTCATCATGCAATAGATAGTGTGTTAAATTTTATGTGATTTTGCTCTGGCTTTTTCCAAAAAGTTTTCCATTAAATCCATCGGGAATTTGGGATCAAAAGTTTTTTCAGTTAAATATGTGTTTAGTTGTGGATTTTGAGCTGATCTGCAGGATGGGGGCCAGGACCAAGCAAAATTTTTCCTTTAGGACTGAAATTTGAATTTTATCCATTTTAGGGTGAATCAAAATCTTTTAGTCCCAAAATGTCTGATTTGATCTTTTCTTCTAATTCCAGACTTGACGGTCAGCAGCATGTTTGAATCTTGTTTACATGAATAGTTGTTGAATTTGTGGGCTTTGGATGATGTGGAAGGCTGACATTATGATGATTTCCCCAAAGAGGACAAAATCCCTCATGTTAGTAAAACTCATTGATTAGGGCACTGATTGGATTGAAATGATTTTTTTCCATGATTTATTTTTTATTCAGATTGAGTTCCTAGTTTGTCAGAGATCACGGGTTTCTGGCCTGCTCTGGGAACCTCCCATCGAGACACCTGGACCTGAGCTACAACAACTGGGATTCAGGGTGAACTGCTGTGTGGTTTTCTGGGAAATCCACACTGGGACGGGGCCAGGTCAGTTCACGTCTTTTTTTGAGATTTTTATTCTTTTTAAACCCAACTGAACCTGGTTTATCTTCATCAGAACTTGAATCCATTCTGAAGATTTGAAATAGTTGTTGTTCCATATTGTGACTTTTTTTTTCTCAGTAAGAATTATTCCTTCATTTCACTTCATTTCAGTCAGTTTATGAATAATGTCTTTGACTTCAATGAAACCTTCAGAACTCCCCCAATTTTTTTGTTGTCAGTTGTATGAAGTTGATGAATTTTGGGGAAATTTGGGTGATTTTTAGAAAGGGTGAATTATGATGATCACAATAAAAAGGCAAAATCCCCCACTCATGTTAGTGAATCAAATCAGAAACAGAAAACTTTATAGATAGATAAAAGATAAAGATCTTTTTTAATCCCTGGGGGAAATTCGTTTTTAGCAGCCCCAAGGGGGCAATAAATACACTCTACAAAGGAAAATAAATTTTGAAATACAATATAAGAGGGGGTTTTATAAAATAAAAAACACACACATAGCAGAAAATTGCAAATATATATATATATATATATATACTACATATATAAAACATATACAATATATATATAAAGATATATGTTTAAAGAACGAATTTATAGTACCCCGATACATTATGGTTTCAGACAAAAAAGGAAGTTCTTGGGGGATGGGGGAAAGACTTCCTGTACCGTTTCCTTTGAAAAAGCGTGGGAAGTCTTTCAAATGCTTTTTTCAGTTTTATGGAGGGGTGGGGGACTGTCCATGATTGTCCCCAGCGCAGCATTCTGTCCCCGCCACCTCCTCCAGGTTAAAGTTTAAAACCAACAACAGACCCTCTTTTTTTAAAGGTTTTTCCAGTCTGTTGGCTCCTTTGCAATCCCCCCAAAACCCCACAAAGAAGATTGTCTATAAGCTTAGAACATGGGAAACCTGCTGCCCGGGGCCTGGTCTCCCCAGGGGGAAATCCCATGGCCTTCCCGTAGACAGCATCAGTGTTTGTGGGCCACTCCAGTTTTTTGTCCCGGTGAACTCCCAAGGAAAATAGGAAGTCCTTTTACCTTTCCCCCTAAAACAGACAGGGAGGGGGGAGAGACGCTTACAAAATCCACCACCATCTCCTTTTCGGGCCCGTTAACCCCGGTATTTACCATACAAAGAATTTGCCATGGGTTTTTCAAAAAAAGGGGGATAAAAAAATATAACCCCAAAAAAAAGAAAGAAAAAAAAATAAAAAAAAAAGGTTTTTTTTTTTTTTTTTTTTTAAAAATTTTTTTTTTTTTTTTTAAAAATTTTTTTTTTTTAAAAAAAAAAAAAAATTTTTTTTTTTTTTTAAACCCTTTTTTTATTTTTCCCCCTTTTTTTTGGGTTTTTTTTTTTTTTTTTCCCCCCCCCCCCCCCTTTTTTTTTTCCCTTTTTTTTTTTTTGGGGGGGTTTTGGGTTTTAAAAAACCCCCCAAAAAAAAAAATTTTTTTCCCTTTTTTTTTTTTTTCCCCCTTTTTTTTTTTAAAAAAATTTTAAAAACCCCCCCCCCCGGGGGGGGGGGGGGGGTTTTTTTTTTTTTCCCCCCCTTTTTCCCCCCCCCCCCAAAAAAATTTTTTTGTTTTTTTTTTTTCCCTTTTTTTTTTTTTTTTCCCCCCCCCCCAAAAAAAATTTTTTTTTCCCCCGGGGTTTTTTTTAAAAAATTTTTTTAACCCCCCAAAAAAATTTTGGCCCCAAAAATTTTTTTAAAAAAAAAAAACCCCCCTTTTTTTTTAAATTTTTTTTTTTCCCCCCAAAAAATTTTTTTTTAAAGGTTTTTTTTTTTTTTTTAAAACAAAAAACCCAAATTTTTTTTTTTAAAAAATTTTTTTTTTTTTCCCTTTTTTCTTTTTTAAAATTTGGGGGGCAAAAAAAACCCCCCGGGTAAAAAATTTCCCTTAGGGAAAAAAAAGGGGCCCCAAAAAATTTTTAATTTTTTTTTTTCCCCCTTTTTTGTTTTTTTTTTTTTTTTTTTTTTTTTTTAAAAATTTTTTAAAACCCCCTTTTTTTTTTTTTTTTTTTTTTTTTTTGGGGCCCCAAAAAAAAGGGGGGGTTTTTTTTTTTTTTAAAAAAAACCCCCCCCCCGGGGGGGAAACCTTTAATTTTTTTCCCCCCCCCCCCCTTTTTTTTTTTTTCCCCAAAAAACCCAAAAAACCCCCCCCCCCAAACCCTTTTGGGGTTTTCCCCCCAAAAAAAAAAAAAAAGGGGGGCCCCCGGGGGAAAATTTTAAAAAATTTTTTTAAAAAATTTTTAAAAAAAAAAACCCCTTTTTTTTTTTTTTGGGGGGGGGGGGGAAAAAAAAAAACCCTCAATTTTTTTAAAAAAAAACCCCTTTTTTTTAAAAAACCCAAAATTTTTTTTTTTTAAAAAAATAAAAAAAATTTTCCCCGGGGGGCCCTTTTTTTTTTGGGGGGGAAAAAAAAGGGGGGGTTTTTTTTGGGAAAGGGGGAAAAATTTGGGGGGAAAAAAAATTTTTAATTTTAAAAACCAAAAACCCCTTTTTTTTTAAAAATTTTTGGGGGGAAAAAAAAACCAAAAATTAAAAAAGAAAATTTTTTTAAAAAAAAAAAAAAAAGGGGGGGGGGGGGAAAAAAGGGGGAAAAAAAAAAAAAAAAAAAAAAGGGAAAAAAAAACCCCCCAAAAAACCCCCCGGGGAAAAATTTTTTTTTCCCCCAAAAAAAAAAAAAAAAACCCCCCTTTAAAAAAGGGGAAAAAAAAAAGGGAAAAAAAAATTTTTTTTAAAAAAAAAAAAAAAAAAAAAGGGGGGGGGGGCCCCCCCCAAAACCCCCAAACCCAAAAAAAAAAAGGGGTTTTTGGGGGGGGGAAAAAAAAAAAAAAATTTTTAAAAAAAAAAAAAAAGGGGGGGGAAAAAAAAAGGGGGAAAACCCAAAAGGGGAAAAAAAAAAGGGGGGGGGGGGGGAAAAAAAAACCCCAAAATAAAAATTTTAAAAAAGGGGGGGGTTTTTTTGGGGGGGAAAAAAAATTTTTTTGGGGGGGGGGGGAAAGGGGGGGGAAAAAAAAAAAAAAACCCCAAAAATTAAAAAAAAAGGTTTTGGGGGGGGGGAAAAAGGGTTTTTCCTTTTTTTCCCCCTTTTTTTGGAAAAAATTTTTAAAAAAAAAAAAATTTAAAAACCTTGGGGAAAAAAAATTTTCCCCCCAAAAAAAAACGGAAACCTTTTGGGGTTTTTAAAAAACCCCCCCCCCGGGGGGGAAAAAAAAAAAGGGGGAAAAAAATTTATTTTTTTTCCCCCGGGGGAAAAAAAAACCAAAAGGGGGCCCAAAAAAAAAAAATTTTAAAAAAAAAAAAAGGGGAAAAAAAAACCCCAAAAAATTTTTTTTTAAATTTTTTTTTTTAAAAAAAAAATTTTTTTTTTTTTAAAAAAATTTTTTAAAATTTTTTTTAAAAAAATTTTTTTTTTTAAAAAAAAAAGGAAAAAAAATTTAAAAAAAAGGGGGGAAAAAATTTTTTTTTCCCCAAAAAAAAATTTTTTTTTTTAAAAAAAAAATTTTTTTCCCCTTTTTCCCCCAAAAAAAAAAAAAAAAAATTTTTTTTTTTTTTAAACCCCTTTTTTTTTTTTTTTTTTTTAAAATTTTTTTTTTTAAAAAGGGGGGGCCCAAAAAAAAAATTTTAAAATTTTTTTTAAAAACCCGGGGTTTTTTTTTTTTTTTTTTTTTTAAAAAAAAAAAGGGTTTTTTTTTAAAAAAAATTTTTTTTTTTTTTGGGGGGGGGAAAAAAAAAAGGGCCCTTTTTTTTTTTTTTCCCAAAATTGGGGGTTTTTTTTTTTTTTTTTTAAAATTTTTTTTTAAAAATTTTTTAAAAAAAAAAATTTTTTTAATTTTTTTTTTTTTTTAAATTTTGGGTTTTTTTTTTTTAAAAAAATTTTTTTTAAAAAAAACCCCAAAAAAAAACCCAAAAACCCCAATTTAAAAAAAAAAAAAATCCCGGAAAATTTTTTTTTTTTTTTTTTTTTTAAATTTAAAAAAAAATTTTTTCCAAAATTTTTAAAAAAAAAAAAAAAAAAAAAGGGGGGGGCCCCCCCCCAAAAAAAAAACCAAAATTTTTTCCCCCTTTTTTTTTTTTTTTTTAAAAAAAAAAAAAATTTTTTTAAACCCCCCCAAAAAAAAAAAATTTTTTTGGGAAAAAAAAAAAATTTTTTTTAAAAAAATTTTTAAAAAAAAAAAAAAATTTTTTTTTTTTTTAAAATTTTTTTAAAAAAAATTTTTTTTTTAAAAAAAAAAAAACCCTTTTAAAAAAAAACCCAAAAAAAAAAATTCCCAAAAAAAAAAAGGGTTTTAAAGGGGGTTTTTTTAAAAAAGGGGAAAAAAATTTTTGGGGAAAAAAAAAATTTTAAATTTTTTTTAAAAAAATTTTTTTTGGGGGGGTTAAAATAAAAAAAAACCCCTTTTTTTAAAAAAAAAAATTTTTTTTTCCCCTTTTTTAAAAAAGGGGGGAAACCCAAAAAAGGGGGGCTAAAAAATTTTGCCAAAAAAAATTTTTGGGGGGAAAAAAAAAAAAAAAAATTTTTTTAAAAAATTTTTTTTTAAAAAATTAAAAAAAAAAAGGGGAAAAAACTTTGGTTAAAAAAAAAACCGGAAAAAAAACCAAAAAAAAAAAAAAAAAAAGGGGGGCCAAAACCCCTTTTGGGTTAAAAAAAAAAAAAAAAAAAAACCCAAAAATTTTAAAAACAAAAAAAAAAAAAAATTTTTTTTGTTTTGGAAAAAACCCCCAAAAAAATTTGGGGGGAAAAAAAGGGGGTTTTTTAAAAATTTCCCCAAAAAAAAAAAAAAAAAAGGTAAAGGCCAAACCCCTTTTTAAAAAAAAAAAAGGGAAATGGGTTTTAAAGGCGTGGGGGTTGGGGAACAAAACAAATTTTGGGACCAAGGGGGTCCATTGTGTACAAAGTTCCCCAAAAGACAGGGAACCTACCTGTGTACAAAGTAAAACCTGTAATAGAGATGGTCCCTTTAAACCCTTTTAAAAGGGATTTTTATTTCCTTGTGGAGACCTTTTTTGAACCAGAAGGGTTGAGCCTGTTCACCCAAAAGGTAAACCGGGCCAAAGAACCAGGCATAGTAAAACCCAACTTTCAGGGGAAAACACTTGAGTCTGGGGATGACTGTTCTTCTGCCCCGGTTGTTTGACTTTCCCTGAAAAAAGGGTTGAAAAGGGTGGGGAAATTTCCCAAAGGGGAGACAAAACCCCCTGAACCCAGTAGGGGAAGGCCCGGGGGGCAACTTGATCATCCCGACAATCTCTCTGACTTCACAGCCTCAGAAAGCCAACAAATTTTTTCTCCACCGCTGCCTGGGGAAAGTGTTGAAGCACCCCCTTGGACAGCGGGGAAGAAGGGGGAGTCGGAGATGGTGGTTGAGCAACCCCCTACTGGAGCAGATGTTTTTTACCAGGTGTGACGGGATGAAAATCCCGTGGTTGTGGAGGATAACTGTAATGAGAATCCGGGAAAGGAAGGGACCAGATAAAAAGTGGAAAGACCATTGAGCAGAATAACACACAAACCCTTGAAAAAGGTGATGAGGGAAACAGTGGACGAGGAAACAAAACCCAACACAAGACCCGAGAAAAGGGGCAGCCAAGACTGTTTTTCAGTACTTTCATTTGGGGAAACCCCTGATCACCTTTGCCCAGAGTCTCTTAGGGGTTTTTAACTGGGCATTTGACACTATCAGTGATTTTGATATTTTTCCCCGGGCCCATGGGTCAGTGCATGAAGGGACTCATGCAGAGCGGGGGAGGTGCCCCCCACATGAAAATGGGGCTACTAAAGCCTATGGGGGTTTAGTAGGGGGTAGTGCCTTTTGGGTTTCCCAGAGGGGGCGTGGGGCATTGCTAAAACAGCCAGTGATAGACAGCCATTTCCCTTTTTGAAATCCCCCCCCAAAATAATCCCGTGAAGCCGATTTTAGATTTGGGAAAACGGGGAAAAAAAAAAAATTTTTAAGTTGAAGGTTGATGTTGGAACTCTGGGGGTTAAATTCCCCCTTTACTGGAATTTAAGATATTGTACAAAAACCAGTCGGAGTTAAAAAGGGAATTGTTTTAAGGTTACGAAGTTTTCTTTTTTTTATGCAACTTTTTGGCTTGGAAAAAGGGCGCACGCAACCGTTTCCTTTCCGATTGCTAATGACTAAGCAAAGCGGTCTTTTGTTTAAATTTTTCGGCAGAAATATTTATAACAGTTAGGAATTAGCCCTTTTTGTTTTTTTAAGGGTCATTTTATGATGTTGTTGATATTTTTTATTTAATTCTTTGTTGATGCAGTGGAATGTTTTAAAAAACCCCAAAAAAATTTGGTTAAAAAAGAGTTTTAAAGGTACTTTGGGTATTTAATTCATGTTAAATATTTTTTATGATAAGTGATTACATTGTATTTAAAAGTATACCCCCAGTAGCAGGAAACTTAATTGTTGATTGAAGATAACGTTGAGATTTTATAAGAAGGAGGCGTTAGACAAAACAATTTATTTTTTGCACTATTTTTTTAGGTTGTTTTTTTTTCGCGGGGAACCCACTCAATTATGATCTGTTTGAACCAATTGATGGCAAAGCCACCCCAAAGCCCCAATGGTGGACAGTTCGGGAAAGCGGTGGGGCCCAAAGAAAGGAACCCCCATTGAAGCGCCTGTTTGGCGGATAAAGACAAGAAAACATTCACGACCCCAACTCTACCCAGGTTCCAGTCCCTTTACAGGGGGTAGAACACTGGACAAGATAAAAAGAGACACAGACAGAACTGCTAAACCCTTCAGCTCCAAAAAAAAGGGGAAACGAGAACTAGAAAGGTAAAAGAAGGACTGACCAATTTTTATTTTTTTGTTTTTTTTAAATCTTTTTTTATTTTTTTTTGCATAAAAACCAGAATTGTCAATTTAGTTTCTTTTTTTTTTCCCTTTTGATGGGGAAAAGACAATAAAACTGCCAACTTTTCTTTTTAAAAAATTATTTCCCTTTTGGGGTTGTTGGGGCATCATTCTTTACGGGCCTGAATGGTTGTAGGTAAGCCCGTTAAAAAGGGGAAAAACCCCATTAAAGGGGGTTTTTTTGTTCCAACCAATGAAGAGCAAAAGTTTGACCAATCAACTGTCTAAAGGACTGAATCAGTTGATTAAATGAGTCAAGTCGGGGTTTGCTGTTTGGTTAGAAAAAAAGCCACACCCCCCTTTTTGGTAAGGTTTTGAAAATTTGCTCTAGAATATTAACAGTAGAGGTGCAAAACAAAAACATGAACAAAATTCAAAAAGAAAAAACAAGAGCCCTCAATAATCGAAAACAGAAAAAAAAGGACGGGTACAGGTCTCATCATGAAAAAGAGCCCAAACACAGCCCAAAACAATTTAAACCCAAAAGCCCAAAAGGGTTCAAGACACCCACCAAGGGGCTGGATGTGGGTTGAAAACGGGTGAAAAATAGGGTGTAGGTGAGTTGGGGGGAAAGAAACCACACTCAGGCCTGAACACACACACACACACACACACACAGAGAGAGAGAGAGAGAGAGAGAGAGAGAGAGAGAAAAAAAAAATCCCCACTTTTTTTTTTTTTTGTCACAAAAACAAATCTCATTTCCATTCTACTAAATTTTAAAGTATGTGTGATGTGTTTCTTTGGTGAATTACCATAGAAATAACTGCCACCGTTTAACAAGCTTTATTTAAGAGGCCAGAAACAAAAAAGAGGGGGAGGTGTGGGGGAAAATCACCATTTTTGGGAAAAATGTCACTAAAATCTATCTTTTTCTTATAAAAAATGGATTAATACTTTTCTTTTTTTTTTTCTTTAAATTTTTTTGTCATTGTGTAGCTGTTGTTTTTTAAGTGCGGGTTTTTCACTGTTTGGGGTTTTTTAAATTTCCCTTTTGATTCAATGTTGTCAAAAAATAACTTGAATAAAAGGGGTTTCAATTTTTTTAAATTTTAATTTTTTTTTGACACTCGCAAACAAAAAAAGGTCCTTTTAATGAAAAAGTTAAACAGAAAAAACTCAATAATGTGATGTGAATTCATTTTTAAATAAAAAAAGAACCCCCAGGACACATCTAAATCATCAGTGGTGAATCCAGCTGGTTTGAAAGTCCATAATTAGTTTGGAGATCACCTGTGTGCACCCAAAGGGGCTTTAAAGGTGATTGTGGTAAAAATACACCTGCATCTGGAGGACCCAGTTTTTTGGTGAGTGACGAGAAACTTCCACCATGAAGACAGAACAACACTGAGTGTTTTGAGAAAATGGGTTTTTGAAAAGCAGAAACCCAGTGGTTGGATAAAAAGAAAATTTTTCCAAAAATCAATGAACTTCCCTTGAAGAAAATTCCCCAAATCCCCTATAAAAGGGAAGGGGAGTTTGACATTTTTTGAAAATGTATGTCTGTGGGGAGCAGGCTGTTCTAAAAACTGTCAGAAAGAAAAACAAGAAATAAACCTTTTCCCCACCCATTTTTGGTATTTAAATATCAGAGGTTGAATGGGTTTGGCAAAAAATATCTGAATCTCTTTTGGACTGACGGTAGCAGGTCTGACATATGGAAGAGAGAATCTCAGGCAGAGATTTAATTGAAAAGGGAAATAAAAATTTTAAGTCATTTCCAGAGGATCTCTAAAGGAGAAAAATTTTGTAAAAATGATTGTTTAAAACCCCCCCCCACCCCTGACGGGACCTGACCTGACCGGGCCTGACCAATGTGGTCTGACCATGTTGCCTGACCCCCCCTTTTTTATGACATCACTACTTACACTCCTACCATTATCCCATTTTTTTCTGACATCATTTCCTCCACCCCCACTTGATCCTCCCCCCTTTTTCCAACATCATTCCACACCCCACCCCCCTTTTCATGCCCCTTTCTCCAATTTCATTTCCCTACCCCCACCTCCCCAAGACAACATGAGATGAAAAAATAAAAATGGGGAGAATTTTAAAAATGTTATGGCCACTGAGAGGCATCTAAAAGGGTTTACCTCTGAGCATCAACCGTCAAGAATTTAAAAAAGGTTATTTCTTTGTTTGTATTAAACCCAACTCGGGGAAAAGACAACAACGCTTTGTCCCCGTTTCCAATGGAAATCTAAGACTAGAGATGAGATTCAGATTTCCCCGCCCCCACACTACCCCCCTGTTTTAGGCACGCTTTTACGATTCCATTTTTGAAAATCTTTTTCTGAAAACGGGGTGCTGGTGGGTATTTTAAAAAAAAAAAAAAAAAAAAAAAAAGATAATCATTAGCTGGAAAATTTTTTTGCATCATCTGTTGGGGATGTTTTTTTGTAATGGGGCCTCGGCCCACCCCCCTTGCTGACTTTTGCGCCCCAGAACCCCCACGTTTTTACATAAACACACACCCGCCTCACATGCTTGGTGAAACTGGTTGGTTTCGGAAAAAAAATGGATTCCCTTTTTCATTTTATGGTCTGCCCCTTTGACTTTGCTCTTTACCCTTAAAGTATCTTGCATTTTTTGAAACCCAATTACTGAGATTTTGTACCACAATTGACAATTTCCCCCCTCCACCACCTGGGGCCCAAAACTGCATTTTTTTTTCCCAAAAGCCTCAGATTATCATTTTATGTGTACTGTCTTTGTACCACCAGGATGCACCCAAAAATGATAGATTGTTCTGATTTTTAAAAAAAAATAAAAACGCTGGTTTTGGAAAGCCCTACACCCTGTGCCCCTTTTTTCCCCGGGGACTTGTTGACAAATGTTTGGGGGTTGCACAGATGATCCTTTTTGATTTTTTTTATTTCTTTTTTGTTAAAATGTATAAAAAAAAAAAAGGGCCGGTAACTTGTTGAACACTGATGAAAAAAGTTTTTATTGAGAAAAGGACAGAGATGAGTCATTTTTTTTTTTTTGGGGGGAAAAAAGTTGATCCATACAAAATTTTTTTCCCGTCTTTTTTTTTTTTTTATCCTCCCCCCTCCCAGGGGTCTAATCCATCGGGGAGATAAATTGATTTTTCTTCTCTACATGTTCTTCCCCCTAAAAAGGCCAGGCATGTCGTCCGTTTTGAGATGCCCAAAACTGTTCAGGGCGTTTTTTTTAATTTTTCATTAAGAACTCAACCCGGGTTTGTTAAAATCCCCCTCTTTTGGGAACCCCAAATCCTCTTGGCCCCCTGATAAAAGTAGAAGATTTGGGGGGGTCGGGTGGCTCATTTTTTGGGGTGAGGGGAAAAACTTTTTCTGGGTCGTTTTCAGAGACATTTTTTTTTTCTAATAAGTCCTCCCAAGGTTTTAATGATAGGTAAGGGCGGGTTGGGGGAAAAAGAAATCCGCCAGTCTGCTTCTTCCAACATTTTGCTTTTTCCCTTTTCAAACCCATTTTTTCTGTCTGCCAGCAGTCTGATAAATTTATTCTGTCTCTTTTTTTTTGTGTATTGTTGAGATGAGGGGGGGAAAGTTGTTTTTAAAAAAGATTTTTTTCGATCTTTAAAGGGGGATTGAGAAAGCCCGGGCGGAAAAAACAGAATATCTTGACTTTTTTGAGGCGAATTTCGGGTTGCTTTTGAGAAAGGGCCCTTTTCCCTTTTTTAAAAGGGTGCAGGGCAGGAGGAGGGGGAAGAATTTATCGGGGTTTTGGAATGAAACCTCGGCCCCCCGACCGGGGAAATTACCCCGGTCCTCAGTCTGTACCTTTCTGGGCAGGTGGGTGTGAGGTCGACGTTTAAAACCAGTGAGGGGTTTTGTTTTGTTTAAAATTTTTCCCAAAAAAAAGGCTTTTGGGAAGGAAGATCTGATGAGCTAATATTAAATGTAATTTATAAAAAAGGTTTTTTTAAAAAAACCCCTATAATTACTGTTTAGATTTTGATGGTGCAGGTGTTTTCCCCCTTTGATGAAATACTTTTTTTGGGGAGCACCCTTGATGCTCATATTTTCCAATCTGTATTTGGTAAAAATTTCCCAAAACCTTTTTCGGGAGGGTGGGGGCCCTAAAAAAACTTTTCCAGAATAATCAAATGACCCCTTTTGGGGGAAAACCAGGTTGTCGTTTTTAAAAAAGACCCAGACCTTCTAAAATTTTTTAATTTTTTTATTAATCTTATTCAAATACAAAGTTAAAAAAAAAGGGTATAAATTCACCCACATTTTCAGGTACAATTTTTTAAACATTTTTTAAATTTTTCTAAACATTTTTTTAAAACCCTTTGGGCCCCCACCACCAGACATGGGGGCAGTAAGTCAAAGGGTAAAAGGGTTAAATTTTTCATCCACCCCGGGGACATGGTGTTTGGCTTTCCCAAATCAATACCCGGCAGGCTTTATTTAACAAGGCCCCTTTTTGGTCATACACCCTCAAACCTTTTTTAAAATGTTTAAATTTTTTCCAGGCAGCAGTCTTTTTTTTACCCCCAAAATGTTGTTGAGGGATTTCAATAAATTTCCCTTTCCTCCCTAGACTCATCCAAAAAACCCTTTCCACCAGCTTTTTTTCCACACCATAAAAGGTTGACCCCTTTTCCAACTTTGGGTCTTGGGATCCCCTTGGGCCCCAAATAAATACCTTTTACTATTTCTATTTTTGGTAGGATAATTTTTTGGGAAACCCGCCTCAGCGTATTCTTGATTACCCCGCTCATCCGCCAAACCCCCAAGAAAACCCCCCGTTGGGGGGACTCCCCCTTTTTCACCAAGTTCCCTTATGGGTTATAGAGGCCCTTTGTCTTTAACTGTTCCACATACTCCAACAATTTGGGGCGGGTGGGGTGGTAAGGTGGTATAAAACATTTTTGGGACCAGCGGGGGTTAACATGCATCACCGTGGTTTTTTCCAAAAACCATAGGGGTTTTATCCCCATGGTACTTGACTCGATCCCGTCTTAAAAAACATGATGTTAACCCTTCCCCCTAGAACCCTTTTGAGGCAGAGCTTAACACCCGGTTTGGTGGAAAAAGGGGTACAGACGCCCGCCCCACGTGGGGCTATTTTTTGGCCAAAAGGCCGCTGGTTCCCCAATTTCCCGGGGGCCCCAGGCTCCCCCTCCCGTAAAGAGGCTGACGCGGGAGAGAGGGTTGGGGGCCAAAGGTTAAAAATCCCTTTCACCCCAGGATGAGAGCTCTTCATCTCTGACCATTCTTGTTCTCATGAAACCCTTGGGAAACCCCTCAAACATTTTTTAGTTTTTTGAAATTTCTGGGGCCCCTTCATGCAATGCTTAAAAGGGGGCCCGGGCCCCCAAAAGGGAACGCCTCAGGGGGTTGAAAAAAGGTAGGACCCCCGGGGAAAAAGCACCCTGAAACTCCCGCATATTTTACCCATCTTTTTGGATAACCATCAAAAAGTAAGGAAAAAGGGGAGAAAAAAAAAAGGCCAGCATTTTTTTTTTCCCCCCTATTCGGGAAAAATTTTGTTTTCAGCGTTCCCCCTCTAACCACTGGATGGAGGTATTTAAATGGGTTTTTACACCCCCTTTGGAATTTTTGGGGAAAATTATGGCTGGTTTTTGGGGGCGGGAAATTGGTAAGAAACACTGTCATGCAGGGGGAAAAGGGTGCCCTGTTTCACACCAGCTTTAAACTTTCTTTCACACTTTTAAAAAGCTTGGGGGAGGATGGGCCCCCGGGTAGCTCAGGACCCTTTGAAAAAACCCTGTGAGGGCTTCCTTGCTCTGATCACTAAAATCTAAGGCTTTGGGATAGGGATAGCGGGTTTAGAACATGGCGAAAAACCGCCTTTGTTCTAAACCTCTAAATTCTCTAAATCTACTGCCGTGCATGATGAGGTGAAAAGGGTTTTGTAACTCAGTTCTACCCATGCAGTTGGGGATCAATCCCGAAAAACCCGGCGTTGGGGCTGAGGAAACATGCCTCAGACCCCTTCCAACTGGACAGAGGGAGCAGACAGGGATTACCCGGTTAAAACGTGCGGTGAGATTTTTTCAAAGAAATTTGGAAGTCCAGGGTATCCTTTCAGTATACCTACTTTTTTTCAGTCAGCATTAAGTATACACACTTCTAAATCCCCTGATGTGCACCATTCAAAAAATCTGTGAGCCGGGGTGCCCTTTTTTCCTCAAGCAGAAACCCAGCCCCCCCTCCTCTGCCTCAATTTGGGCCCGGGTTTTTCGCTCCCTTTCACTGATTGGGATTGGTTAACTTTAGACAAGAGGACTGATGAGCCAATCAGAGGCGGGAAAAGGGCTCCCCTCGGGGCCAGTGAAAAAAAAAAAAAAAAGAAAACCCTTTTAGGTCCAATTATTTAGCAAAGGCGACAACGGCAGACAATAAGGGTGTGCCCCCAAAGGATGGAAGACATCATTCGAGGTTTTTTTAAAGGTTGTTTCCAAATGAATCATTTTTTTTAAACTACGGGCAATATGACTGCACATTTAGAGGAGAAAGATTTTTTGGGGGTTTGTTAAAACTTGGTCGGTTTAACGTTATAAAAGGCTAATGTTATTCTAACGTTATCTAAAGCAAACTAGTTTGGAAAAAGGGGGGAAACTGCGCCATTGTTGGTTTTCAGTTTAATCCCCCAGTTTGCAAGTTTTTCATACCACAATTTCTTTTACCACAGAAAGTAGGTTTTCCGGGGCCTTGTCTGCCGGGCCCAGGCACCCTTCTCTCCCTCCTTCAGTGTTAATTTGAAAAACCCCAATGTAGTAAATACCTTGTTACCTTGATACCATCCCCCTGTTGAGACATGATTAATAATGGTCCAAAAAAATAAATTTCGTAAACTTAGGTAAAATTTGTTTATTTGCTGGTCAGATATTTTGTCATTCGATTCAGTGTTAACCAATTTAAACCCAAATGTCTTTTTTGTGGGGAGAGTTGTGTTGTATTCCTCGGGGAGGGTAATATCTAAGTGTTCTCCAAAAAGGAAATTTGATCAATTTTGTTTTGGGCTGTGTTTTCCTTCCATGTTTTCGATTCCTTGCGGGCAATTGCCCCTTTACGGTGCTTTTCTTTCCCAATTTGGAAAAAAATTTTGGATTTAACAAAAAATAAAAAAAGATTTTATTTTGTTATTTCTTTCCCTGTAGATGAAATTTCAGCCCCTTTTTTCCCATTGTTGAGCGGTATGAAAATATCTTTTATTTTTCCCCCGCAAATTTTTAAATTTTGTTAAAGTTTTGTTCAGCTGCCTGTGTTGACAGGTGTAAAAGGAAAGGGTTTTTAGCTTTTGTTTTATCAAGTAACTACAAAAATACCCAGGGGCATTAGTCCAGTCCAAATTCTTCCTACTGACCCACCCAAAAAAACATAGTAATATCTGCATTTGAAATTGGAATGTCAGTCAGTCTTTTCTTAAAAAAACCTTTTTTTTATTTCCCCATACAGTCATGGGTTCACCATCTGCAGCTGTGGAAAACAATGTTGATATTTAGGTAACGGTTTCTGGTAAGGTGTAGCTGTGATAGTAATACCAAAATAAAAGGGGTTGTCGGGATAAATGGGGAAAGTTTTTTTGTAGCAAAATTACTGACAAAAAAAAATTTTAAGTATTAATGGATGGAAAAACCTACAGAAGTTGGGGCCCTTTCCCTCACCAACAGGAAAAAACAAAAGAAAGAAAATTGAAACAAAAAAAAGAACAAAAGGACAAAAAAAACAACAACAAAAAAAAAACAAAAAAAAAATAAAAATTTTAAAATTCCCCAAATACCAAAAAAAGACATTTCCATTTGGTTTTTAGGTTTAGGAGTTTTTAAAATGGCTGTTTTTTCTTTTCATTTTGACCTCCCTTCACCAAAAGTCATATCCTAAATTTTTAAACCCTTTTGGTTTTCCCCATAGCTGTATTTATTTTACTCACTTTGTGTCCTTTCCAAAGAATTTTAAAACAGTGCTAGGGTCTTTTTTTTACATTTTTTTGAGTCTCAGAACACAAAAAAAATCATCAACATAAAAAGGAATTTGACTACCCGAGGGTAGGAGTAAATTTAGAAAGATTAGCTGAAAATAGTTTGTGAAAAATTTTTGGGATTTTCCCAATAACCCTGTGGTATTCGGGTATAAGTGTTTTTTTTCCCCTTTAAAGGTGGGGCCCCAGAATTGTGTTTTTATTACAGGTCCCAAAAACAAAATACATTTGCTAAATCAATAAGAAAATATTTCTTTCTGGATTCTTTCATTTAATAACACATATGGACATCTTTTAAACAATGAATTAAGTATTGATATCCTTTCTTAAACTTCAGGTTTTAATGGATATTGTCTCTAATGAGCCTAAAAGTTAATTTTGGGGAAAAAATGATCAAAAAAGGGTTTAAATAGCTAAAATTTCCCTTTTTTCTATGGGGGGTTTGGCTATCCCCAAAATAGTCATAAAAATTCTCCCTAACAGGTTTACAGGGAACATTGGATACCAAAAAATGGGGTCACCCACCCCCGGGGGAACCCAATACGGGCCCAACTGAAAAATCCCTTTTCTCTTTACCTTCCATAAGCAGCTCGGACAAAAAATAGTTTTACATATTTTTTTTTGAATTTTTTGGGGGGTGGGTTTCCCAGAACTGCATGCCCCAAGAATCCCCGAAATTTCAAATCTTCTCCTACTTTTAAAACAACCTCGGTCTCCCTCCATCTCAAAATATTTATCTATTTTTTTGGTTCAATTTTTCAAATCCCACTCCCCAACATCTTTGGGTTGGGGGATCCGGGTGTGTGCTTGTGTCCATGTGTGTGTGTGTGTCTTCCCCACGGGGTTGTCATCCTTGAAAAAAATTAACACCAAGGCATTTTAAATTTCCAAAAGTTTGGATTTCTTTGTTTTTTTTTTTTTCCTTTTCCTCCCTGTGCCTCATTCTTTCCCTCATCACCTGTCTCCCTTTCGGTTTCCCCCTCCAACCACTCCTTTTTTCTTTATATCCTTTTTTTTCAGCTTTCCTTTATTTTCACTTCCTCTTTTATGTCCCCGGTTTTTGCTTCAACTTCAGTCTCCCCCATAAACCCATTTTTTGTTTTCCACTTTTAAGATATTTTACATTACAGTCATTCGGTTGTTGCATCTTTACACCCCCCTTCGGATTCTTTTTTCCCAAAACTGTAATTTGCTCCATTTATTTTATATTTATTATGTTTATTTATTTATTTATTTTACAAAATATATATTTTTTTAGAGTTTTTGTGTTTTTTAAAATTTATTTTTTTATTTTTATTGTTTTTTTTTTTTTATCAGAATGTCCGCACCCAAACCCCGTTTGTATGGCAAACCCCCGAGCAACTGGTCCTTAATTACCCTTGGTTGACTTGTGTTGACCCCGGCCGGGTTTCCCCTCACTGGTCGAATATCAAGAAAATTTCCAAACATTCCAATTTTTACTCATTTCCTACAACTTTATTTCCCAGTATTTATGTCCTTTTATTTTTCCTTTTTTTTTTTAAAAATTTTTTTATCTTTTAGAGATTTTTTATTATTTCTATAGGTTTTCTCTTTTTAGCTCCTCTTGATTTTCTTTTTTTTTTTATAAGTCCCTGCCCATTCTTAGCTCCTCTTGAGCTTTTTTTTATTTTATAAGTCCCTGACTTTCTTGGCCCCCTTTTAGCTTTTTTTTATTTCAAAGCGAGGTTTTTTTTGGTTTTAAGCTTTTCCAAGCTTTTTTGTAAGTTTTTCAATTTTTTCCCTTTTTTTTTTTCCCTTTTTCTTTTTTTTAACTTTATTTAAAATAATACTGCACCTGAATCGCCCTGGTCCTGCTAAATTTTCCCCTGAATCACCCTTTCTCCGGCGGGCCCCGGCCCCCCTACATCCAAACCCCCGGGTTTTGTTGCGGGGTGGGGGGTTTTCCAAATTTTACGAGTGGGTCCAAATCCAGAGAGAAAAAGGGGAATTTGAGATCCCTCAAGGACCAATTTATGTTAAAAAAATTCAAACCCCAATTCAAAAGACTCAGGGGCGATCAGAGCTTTTAGAATTTATTCTTCGGAAGGGGGTTAACATCAACCATGAATAAAAGAATGGTAATTTTGGGTTAATACTAAAAGGAAAAAGGGGCCCCTGTGTCTTTTTTAAAACCACACAGGAATTCACCCCCCCTTTTAAAAGCTGATAATCAAAGTAAAAATAAAACATGCAAACCCCCGGTGTCTGTCTCTGTATCTGTGTAAAGAACAAATCGGACAAAAAACAATGTGTTGTTAGTTCAAGGTATTGTAGGTCAGGCTGAATTATTTTTCCTTTGTTTTGTAAAGGTTAAATTATAACATTAGCCAAGTTACTTGGCCCTAACTAACCTACATGATCTAGTTTAATTTTTAAGTAGTTGGGGCGGTAGTTGTTTTTTAAATAAGAAAACCAAAAAATTGGGACAAAAATTTTTAAAATTCAGCCCAAAACAATATTGGGGTCTAATCAGGTTGTCTTATTTTGGATAGGGACGGGTAACAATGAAAAAAAAGGGGGAGATATTGCAGATTTTTTTATAAAGAGAACAAATCAGGAAGACCAGCCCCAGGCAGCCCCACCCTAAAAACCAGAAACCCCTGGACCCCCAACGGGCGCCACCCGGGCAAGTAAACCCAAATTAAACCACCCCCAGGCCCAAAAACATACAGGGCAGTAAAATTAAATCTCCAGTTTATTGAAAAGTGAAGCCTCACACTGTAACAAAAGGTTTTTGACAGAAAACCCCCATTCTGAATTTGGTTTAGTTAGATTAAAAATGTAAAGGGGGAGCCCCTTTGTCTTTTTGATGACTTGTGAAACAGTAGTGTGTGTGTGTGTGAAAAAGGACCATGCACACGTACAGCTGTGGAAAACAAAATTTCATTTTTTTTTCTTCACAGGATGTCGGGGTCTGTAGCAGTGGCCCATTGGGATCAAAAAGGAAAAGGGGTGTATCACCCCAAGAGAATGGATAAACCCAAAAATTCAAGTGTCGGGCCCTAAAAGGGGGGGCAAGTCTGTCAGTCTTGAAAAAAAGGGGGGAAAACATGCATTGCCCAAAGGGCCCCCGCCAGGCTGTGAAGGTGGGAAACAACGAAAGAAGCTCCCTTGGGGAATGCAAGGGAACCATGACTGAGTCCTACATGAAGGGAACTTATTTTCAACAGCCACCATCTGGCCAAAAAAAAACCGGGCCCCTTTTCTGCCCCATGAGAGCCTCATTGAGCTGCAGGAACGGGGAATGGTGTAAAAGTGGGCCAATACTTCATTCACGTTACAGCGAAACAAAAAAATTTACAAATGTTCAAAATGAATGACCCCCGGGTTATGGCGGAGAGCGGGAGTGGGCGGGGTTTTTCCCATGCCCCGTTGCTGCTAAATTCCTTTGAAAAAATTTTAAATTTAAACGCAACCATAGATTTTAAAAAGCATGGGAAAAAAAAATTTACACTGAATATCCCCAAAAAAGCAGTAAAGGATAAATTTAAAAACCCTTAAAGAAGAAAAGAAAGGAAAAGGCACCTTCTTGGATGAAGAAATGCAATTTCTTCGCAGCCCGGGCCTCCCCAAATTGGGAAAACAGGGAAAAGCCCCCCACTATGGACCTGATGGCCATTAAATATTCAAACAAGATTTTTAAAAAGCGTTAAAAGGGGAGGTTAAAAAATGTACAAAGGCCGAAAAACCAAAGCAGCGGATATCCTCAGCAAGGGCAGGTAAATCTTTTGGAAAAAGGGGAAAATCTCAACCCCACAAGATAAAACCCTTTGCTACAAAGGTGGAGGACTTGGAGGAAGGGTGGAAAATAATTTTTTATATTGGGTTTAAAGGGGGCACAGAAACATGTTCTTTAGGGAAAAAGGGGGAAAAGCCCCTTTTAAAGATAGGGGCCGGGGGAAGTTTCATCGGATAACAACAAAGTCAGACCCCCCCAACCCCCCCAAAAACATCAAAAAGGTTGGGTTAAAAAGGGACCGGGAAAAGTTTGAGAGCTCGAAGACTTTTAAAGAGGTGATTCAAAACAACAGGATAAGTTTTTCTCCCAAAACCAACTGAAGTGTACAAGCAGCAAGGAAATTGGGGGTTTTTAAGGAAGGGGAAGGGCTTTTAACCCGGACTGCATAAGCACTGGATCATATACCCCAAGATTGTTTGCCCAAACCCGATAAACGTATTTTTGTTTTTTGACACACCAGCGGAGGGGAATGAACACATCGAAGATGAAATCGATAACAGAGGACTGATAAAAGGACACCTATACACTTTTTTTTGTTTAAGGGAAATTTAAAAAAGCCCCTCTTATAATAGAAATTATTATTTTTTTTTATTTTTAGTTTATTTTATTTTTTCCTTTTTTTTGACATTTGAATTTAAAGGACTGTTATCCGGGGGCTATTTTTTTTTTAAAAATATATCGCTTAACTCCCCTTTTTGTCCTGCCCTTTGGGCTTGAAAATTATAATTATAAAGCAAGATGAAAGCCCTCTTTATAAATTTGGTATTTTTTTTTTTCTTTTTACTTAGTTGGGCTATATATTTATGTATGTTATTTTAATATGATCACATAATATACTTTCCCCGATTTATATATTTTTTCCCCCTTTTTTTTTTAAATTTATCAGCCCATATACTTTGTTTTTTTTTTTTTATTTTTTATTTATTTTTTTTCCTTAATGAAATAACGCCAGACATGTTTAAGGGGCCCTTTTATTTTTACAATTTGGGCAAATAGACATATCCCTTTGGATAATATGTGGACTTTTTTTTTTTTTTTTTTCATTTTTTTAAAAACCAACTGGGGAATTTATATACAGCAGAATAGTTCCTCTCACAACGGGGACCTATTCAAAATTTGACAGGGAAGTGACTAATGGGTTTAGGGGTGCCATCTCTCTCTTATTGGGTATCCAGTCAATGTATACATTTACTTTTCTTAAGGGCCTTCCTCCTTACTATTCAAATTGATGAGAAATGACAGATTTTTTTAATTGAATGTGTCTTTTTGGAACTGTAGGTCCCGAAACCCCAAAAAAAAAGCAGGTTATGAATAGGATAAAAAAAATTTAAAAAGAAAAGATAGTATTCTTAAAAAAAACCCCAAACATGCTACCCATGAAACAATTAAGAAAAAACGAGAGGGCCAAAAGGGCCTTATCATCTGCTTATTCTTCTAATTTGGGGGTTATAATAATGATTCATAAATCCATTCCTTTACATTTGAAAAAAATAACAAAAGCCCCTAATGGTGAATATTGATTATGGGGAAATATTCCTAAAAATTCCACAATGTCGGAAAAAAAATTTTGCAGGTGATTTTAATTGTGTTATAGACCCAAGTAATGATAGATCATCGTTTTGATAACCCCCATATGGGGACCGGGAAAAAAATTTACATTTTTTATGAAAGAAATAAATTTAGTGGTTTTGGGGTTTCCCAAAACCCCTAAAAAAGAGAATATTCTTTGGGTCAAGTACTATAAAGGGAACTCTAGAATAGATTATTTTCGATATCACCAACTCTTTTCCCCGCATTAAAAATTGCCAGTAAAAGCGCCAATATCGAGATCATTGGCTATCCCCAAAAGAATTTATTGAACCAAAATTGACCCCAAACCCAAAGTGGAGACTTAAAAAATGGATGCAAGACAATAAGTTTCTTGATTTTTTGGAGGACAAATTGTTTTTTACTTTAAAAACAAATACCACTCAAAATCAGCTACAATTGAGGGGAAGCTAAAAACCCTTTTTATTGGGACAAATTATAGGATTTAAAGGGGAAGACAAAAAAACCTAGAAGAAATTTAAAAATTTTGGGAAGCAAAAATTAGTGTGCTTGGGGAAAAAAATTTTTACAGGTGGGGCCAAAACATGCCAGATTTCTAAAGAATTACTAATCCAGAACTCAATACAAGGGGAAATAACACAGAAAAAGCTGCAGCTAATTTTTAAGGCAAAAGACAACTTTTAAGGATCAAGGGGAAAAAGCCAGGGACTTCTTGTTTGGGGTATTAAACAACAGGAGTCAAAAAAGAGCAATTTGTTATTGAGGATCTAGTGGAAACAATATGGGATCGGGGTTAATAAGTCTTTTTAAAATTTTTTTAAAAAAACTATACCAGTCGGGAAAAAAGGGCCCTCAACAGATGATCAGTCCACTTTCCCTTGAAAAACCTCAATATTCCACAAATATCAGAGGAAAAAAGGAAGATACAGACAAACAAATCAGCGTGGAGAAATTACAAGGCTATAGAGGGATTAAAGGGGGAAAAACAGGTCCTGATTTCTTTCCATTGACCCGTATAAAGCTTTTAAGGGTAAATTAGTTTAAAACCCCTTTTTGATATGTTTTAGAATGTTATAACAACAACTGTCTTTCCCGCAACAAAGGAAGAGGGGGTCTGATAATTTTCTCCCCAAACCTGGAAAACCTAATACAAAATGTGTCACATCTGTGTCCAATAAGTTTATTAAATACTGATACTAAAATTCTGAGTAAAATATTGGCAAAAAGGGTTTGAGGGGTGTGCTTCCGAAATTTTGTGGATGGTGACCAGAATGGTTTTTTAAAAAAGGGAGACAGGGGTTTTATAATGTCAAGCGGTTCAAAAAAATTGTATGACCAAAAAAGGAAAAAAGGAACTGCGCTTTTGCGGAGAGAGAAGGGTTTTGATAAAAAGGGGGTATATTTTTTTTGATGTTGTTATAGATTTGGTTTTTAAACCCCTTTCCCAAATGGATCAAATTATTACATTTAAAACCCACAGCCCCGAGGTTCTGACCAAAAAGGCCCTCTGAAAAAGTTTTAAAATCACAAGGGGATGTCCCGGTTTCACCCTTCTCACCCCCTTGTTTACCCCAGCCCTTTAACCTCTAGCAATAACTAAGATCCAATAGGCAGATACAAAGGGGTTACAAAAGGAAGGAAAAAGCATAGAATAGCTTTTTTGCTGATGATGTAATCTTATTCTTAAAAAAAATTTACCTCCTTACCCAAAACTGTTAGATCTGATTGGCCGGGTTTGGAAACAATGAAAGTTGCCAAAAATAGCAAAACCTTTTTTTCTTTCAGAATAACAACCCGGTTTTTATTTGGGCACAAATAGTACCCCCAGTTAGAGAATATTATATCAGTAAATTACAACAATATAATGAAAACCCCAAGGATTTGGACAGATGGATTTTTACCAATTTCTTTAAATCGGAAGGATAAATAAAGATGTCCATTTTTCCTAAATTTTTTCTTGTTTTTAAAATATCCCTTCACCACCTACCGGAATGTTCAGGAAAAATACTTTTTCTAATCAGAAAATTCATCTGGGAAAAGAAAAAGGGCCCCAGAGTCCGCCCATCTTTGTTGTATTCCCATATGGGTGGGGATTAAAAAGTCCCCAATCTATTTGGTACTACCCTAGCAGCCAATTAAGAACTATTATGTTTTTTTTTCTCCTTGGGAAAAACCCCTCCTGGCGATATGGAACATGCTCCCCTGTACTCCACTTAATTTTATTTGTACTCAGGTCGTTTAAGCGGGTTAAAAAAAAGTCACCACCCCTCCAATCATAAACAATTTGATTAATGTCTGGGATACTGTTAAAAGGGAAAATGAAAATTTCTGATTCTATATCCGTTTTGGGGCCCAAATTTTGGGGGAATTCACTATTCAAACCAAAACAAATTTGGGTGCAGGTTTTTTTTCTTTGGGCAAAAAAAAGGGTTTGAAAAAAAAAGGGCCCACCTTATGTGGAGGGAACTTTGATGTCCCCCGAAGAAAATTTTTCCAAAAAAAAGATATTCCCAAAAAAAAATTTTTTTAAAAACCTACAATTAAAATCCCTCCCCATCAATGCAAAACCACCAGTGAATATGCCAGATATCTCTTCTAAAAAATTTAAAAAAACCCTTTTAACAAAGGAGCAATATCAATATTCAAAATTTCTTTTCTGGGCCCCCCGGGAAACATCAATCCCAAACTAAAAATAGGAAAATTTTAAAAAGGCATATATCTGAAGATTTAGTGGAAAAAAGTCTTGGTGACTCCCCGAGGCAATGGGGAAATGTTGGGTTAAAACTACCCAGTACAAAGGGATAGACATACATAATTTTTGTAAAAATTAAAAAAATATAATGAAAATATACCTGATTCTGCTTTAAATGTAAAAGGCCCAATGGGGGGTTTTTTACTTTCATCTGGGGAAACGAAAAATTTGGGAAATTTGGAAGAAGTAATTAGGTAACACTAAAATTATATTATCCTGCCATAGAACCAAATCCCTTTGAACATATTTGAATTTTTTTCCTGCTGTGGTGCCACAAAATTTTTTTAAATACAGAGATGTTTTTAGCTGTAACCTCAAAATTAAAAAATATAAAAAATTGCAAAAATAATTTTTTAAAACAATTTTAAAAAAGGTAAATTTATTGGCTAGTTTTTGGGTACACTCAAATTTATAAACTAAGAAAAAACAAAATGAACACCCCTATCTGGATTATACTAGTTTTATTGTGTGGGTGTTTAGGATTTTTCATTTTTTCTGGTTTTTTGCACCCCCTTTGGGAAAAGAACAGCTCTCTGGAATTTTAAAGTTTGATATGTAAGTGTTACCCCCCCGGGGTTTAAAATTTCAAAAAATTATTGTTTATCTTATGGTTTTTCAGTTTTAAGGGATTTAAAAAATTTATATGCAAAAAAGGGTGCCAAGGGCCCGGTGGGGTTTTAAAGGTTAAATTAAATTCAAAAAAGCAGAAATTTATAGACTTTTTATACTACAGGCCAAAAAGGGTGATAGCTCTTTGTTGGGAAAAAAGGAAACCCCCAAAATTTTTGGGGCTTTGGGTTTTTTTTGCTATGACACAGTGTAAACCGGAAAAAAAAAAACATATGTTCTAAAAACAAAGTGGGGAAATATATGAAAGTATCTGGGGACCCTTTTAAATTTTTTTCAAGATAGGATATCGGACAGTTTATACAGGGGTTAGGACAATTCATTGGGGTACATTGAAAACTTTTTTTACTTTTTTTCTGGGGGGTTTTTTAAAGTCAACAATAGTTGAGAGTGTTCCATGATAATACAACATAAAAATGTTGGCCCATGGTACCACACAAAATGTATTTAATTAAGTAATAGTTTTTTTTATGTGTTATATTTATAATTTGTCTTTCCATTTTTATCCTTTTGAGATCAGAGACTGAAAATAAAGTTATGTTCTGTTTTTCGGGGGAAAAGGGGGGTTAAGATTTATATCTTCCAAAAAAAAATTGTACAAATTAATGCTGTTTTATTAAAAAGAAATGAAATACAATAAAGACAATGTTAAAAAAAAAATAAATAAATAAATAATTTCAACATTTGCTAGTGAATGCAAAAACAAAATTGTCCCGAAAAAGGTTTTAGCATCATCCCCGTAAAAAAAACTTTCCCGATTGATGAGGGGGATCTTTGGGTTTCAAGGTTTTCATGACAGTTTCTATTAAAGCATTAATTGGGAAAAAAAGCCCAAATTATTTTTTCCCGGGAAATTGTTGAACTGGAAAATCAGAAAAAAGGAAAGGATGGGACAGGGGATTACTCACCTGTTTAACTAATGCTGGCTTTACAGAAAATTTGGGTTCATGAAAAATGGGGAAAATTTGTATCTGATGGTTTTTGTCATGCTAGGAAAGAAGTCAGGAGTAAACCCGGGGTGACTTTGGGGAAATTTCCCCCAAACTTTTTTTTCTTTTTTTGAACCATGAAATTGAACTTCCAAAAACAGTGCAGTTGATGAGGTAAACTCTGTCAATCACTTTAAAAATTTTTCCAGAAGCTATACTTTTCCCGTATAAAAGGCCCAAAAAAAAGAATGTGAACTTGTAAAAAGCAGCGGGTGAAGTAGGCTCCCCAACTTCTTGATTGGAGAAACTTGGGTGTACACTGGGGGGCCAGTAGCTTTTTGGAACCCCTTTGGCTGTTTTGGAAAATCCCTGGGAGCTCTTGTGCAGCTTGGAAAATGATGGGCAGGTCCACCAAAGAGAGGGGATGTACAGAGGTTTTTTTGACCGTGTTCAAAGTCCAAATTAATTTTGGGCCTTGGGCTATTTTACCTCTCCAAACAAGTGTCCTGTCACAGGGGTTTTAGTCTCGTTTCTATAACTCTCCTCAGAGGCATCCCTGAAACACTCCCAAACAGGTGGAAAAGTCATTCAAAAAAGTCCAGGTGGGGAAATATGGGGAGGCTTTGGGAAACAAAAAGACTTGGGGGGTCCCCTCTAAACCCCGAAAAAAAATCAAAACTTTAAACCCATTAATCCAAGGTTCCCCCAAAGCCTTTGGGAAAAATCCAGGGCCATTTTTGAAGATAAGAATCTGGACCTCAGCATCCTTATCAGGGGTAAGTGGCCATCAAAGCCCAGCATTTCATGGGGAAGAAGTTGCGACGTAAGCGGTTAATTTAAATAATAAAACTGATGGGAAAAGGGACCTACTGGGGCCCCGTAGTGAGCCTAAGGGCCCAAAACCCTTTTCCAAATGTATGGGAAAAAATTTCCCCGTCAGTACAGCAGAGTGTGAGGAACTTTTGCCTTATAACAATATATAAAACCCAATGGGGTCCTTCTGATCTCAAACATATCAAACTTGATGATGATTAATATCAACGGGCCCCCCAACTTCAGGTTTGATCCCAGAAAAAAAAGGACCGGTTGAAGAGCCATCTTACTGCCTTTTTTTGTGGCCCCGACAAATGGGTGAAAAATCCTGAAAAAAATCTTTTGGTGTTTTGGGATTTTCCCTTTTTAAAAAAATGTTTTGAATGGTGCCCACGAAGGAAGGGGCGTTTGGGGAAAGCTGATCCTATTTTCCCCCTTTGGGAAGTCTTTGGTCTGGGATATTCTGTTTTGACAAAGCAAATTTAAAAAAAGATGGTATTCAATTTTGGAGCAAATATATGTTTAAACTTAAATATGCTAAAATAGTGTTCAGCTTTTGAAAAACCCAAAATTTTTCAATTTTCGACAGTGCACTTTTGGTTTTTCTGATTGGTTTTTATGTTTGGAAGAGAATGATTTGTGTTTTTTTTTGAAATATGAACGAGGATGCATTGTAATTTCAGATTTTAAGTATTTTTTTTTAAATAAATGTTTCCCAAAAAAAACTGGGAAAAACCATGTTTGCCTCATGATAAATACATTTCATTCATCCAGGCTGTTTGGGGACCAGTAGTAAAAACAAACTGCTCCCCAATCGTCATGATCATTTTTTAAAGTAGCAAAAAATGGCCATTTTTTGGGGAAATTAAAAATAGTCTTAAGTCCTGTTTTAAATGGCTTTTTTTTGGGCCACTTTAAAAAAAAGTGAAAACTAGGGATCCCCTTCTCCATGGACCCCCTACACCGGGTGTTTCAAAAAGAGAGAGGATGCCCGCCCGTAGTTTTGGAAAATTTTTCGTCTGAGAATATTTTCTTTTTTAAAACCGGGAAGGGTCCAAGGACGCCCTTTTAAATCAGACCCGGAGATGCCCCAACTTTCCCCCGGGGTTTTTAAGCCTCGTGACTCCGGGGGTTGTGGGGGTAAGCTAGGGATGGGAAACAGGGGAAACATCACTATTGTATGCCACATACAGATGGCGTTTCTTCTTTTTGGGTGATTTCACTCCAAAGTTTATTGCAGTTTTGGGTTTACACCCCCGGGTGGGATTTCTACCACCTGGGATTAATTCCAGGTTATCTTCTGGGGGATATCTGCATTGGATTGTATTTAAACCCTTTTTAGCCCGACCCCCAAAGGTGGGAAGGATGGCATCCCCCCTTTTTTTCGGCGGGGCCGGAAATTTTTGATCCCCGCTTTTTCCTTTCAACTTATCTGGGTTTTATTCTTTTTTTCCCCTCAGCATTTGATTTTTTCCTCTTTAGCCAGATCTCGGAGGGTGCCCCAAACGCCCGAAAAAAACGCAAGATCCCCCCAAAAATTTTGGGGGGGGCCAAAAGGGATGTCTTATTTCCACATTGTTAAAAACGGCCCCGGGTGGGGATTATGGAAGTGGATGCCGGGTTCCCAGATCCTCAACCGTTTGCCTGATGTATCAACCCCTGGGTGCTGATTGGCCCGGAAATGGCAGGGGGCTCTGTAAAAATAAAACACAGATAATAATTTTTATTATTTTAAAAAATAAAAAAATTCAAGACCCCCCCTTTTTTCCCAAAAACGGTAATGTATTTTTTAAAACTACAATTTTATTTTTTGGGAAAAAAAAAAAGATTTTCCCCTTTCATCCAGGCCCCCAACAATTTCCCACGATAAAATTTTCAAGGAAACCAAACCTTAAAAGGGGCTTTGGGTTTAAATTCTGTGGGCATGCATGCATACAAAAAAAATTGAATCTTATTTGAAAAAAATTTAAATTTTTTAAGTTACACAGCCCCCTTTCCTCTAGGGCGGCGCTGTTTTTAAACATTAAGGGAAAATTTCCCGACTGGTCCCCCTTGCCCATCTTACTTTTCCATCCGGGGCTTCATTTAAAGTTTGAAATGGGAGAAACGAGGGGGGGCAAACCGTAAGGTATTTCTTTTGGTTTTGGAAAAAAAAACAAATAAACCAAAAAACCCCCTGTTACAGGAGGGCTTTCCCGGTTTTCCGGAACTTCAGGCTGGGTATTTTTTTGGGGGCCCCTTTTAACTAAGGTCGGGGGGATGACAACGCTTTTCACAGGGGGAAATTTAGACCGAGGGCGGGGGAATTTTTGTCCCCTTCCCCCCGCCTCATCCCAAAAAAAACCCAAAGTATTTATAGTGAGGACCCCTAAACCCCTTTTTTTGTCAAAAGCTGTTTTTTTGATTTAAGTCTCTTTCTGTAGTCTGGCCCGTCTGTAGAAGCCCCGGGGTTTTTAAAAACGGAGGAAGGGGGTATTTTTTACCTTTTGGGCTCTCAAACCAAAGGGGCCTTTTGAGGCTACAACATTGCATTTTTTTACTTTTTGGTAAACTCTGTCATTTAGCACCGGGGTGGTAATTTTTTGCAGAGAGGGGGGGACAAGCAGGGGGCAGGAGGACCACTGCACAGGGGGGCTTCTACAACCAGTGACATAAGCACCCAAAAATTTTCATTCAACACCCCATTTTATATTTATTTCTGTTGTCTTTGGCCCAAGAAAACGGGGGTGAAATGGGGCAGGGGGTTTATGTGGTGGGGGTTGGGGGTCATAAATCTTTTTGACAAAAATGTCCCTTTCTCTCACAGGTACTGACAAAGGGCTGAGATGCTAAAAGAGAAAGAGGGTTTGGGCTAGGGGGAAAGCAATATGCCAGAGAGTGTCCTCAAAAAAAGGTATAAGTACAAGATGTGTGTGAGGTTTGGGGTTTTTGCCCTTTTATGTATCAAATTCTAAGCCTGATGTCACAGGCTTTGGGGAAGTGGGCACACAAACCAGAGACAAGTTCAGAAGTCAAACAGGAGCAAAACAGTTGGACTGGGCAGGACTTTCCATGATTTAGGAAGAAAGAAGCATCAGATATTTCTGCACAATTACCCCCCGGGAAAGGGGGGGAGCTTACCTTTTAAAGGGCAAGAGGAAACTACAGGAAAGGGCCCGATTTACCTCCAAAGGTTTTTAGTAAGTCAATACATGTTTGTAGTTCTGTCAGTGTTTAGTTTATTTTTTTTGAAATGTTTTTTTTCAGATGATTTTTTTTTGTTAACAGTGATATCTAATCACACAAAGATTGGAAATTGGGAGTGGTTAGCACTGCCCACAACAAGAAGGGGGTTCCCGGTTCAAACCCTGGGCTGGGCATGTTCTCCCCGTGCTTGGGGGGTTCTCTCCGGGGACTCCGGGCCCCCTGGGATAGGTTAATTTTGGGTTTCCATAGGGGGGTGAGATGTGCATGGGGGGGTCTGTCTGTGTGTGTCAGCCCCCGATTGACCCGTGACCAATCCCGGGTTTACCCGGATCTCACCCAAAAAGTCAGGGGGTAGGCCCCCAGCTCCCCCCCCCCTGACAGATTAAAACGGTAGAAAAATTTATGAATGAAGATCAAGATCTTCAGCCCAAAAACCACAAAAAAATAGCTGTTTTTAAAAATTTCCCTCTTACCTGGAAAAAAGACATGGAAAACAGAAAAACAAGCTGTTGGTGAAGATTGTGTGTGTGTGAAGAATGTGTATTAGCATTATGATAAAATAATACTATTGGGCGAAACCTCAGGTTTTCTGCAGGGACCCAGAAAAACCCCCCAGCTTTTTTCGGGGACTGACATGGAAAACCCAAAACATCAAGAATAAAACAAGTTTAAACCGGGGGACATTGTACTGTTATGAAAGCAATGACTGTGGGGCAACTGGGTGAATGAGGGGAGATCATTTTATAAGTGGACATGAAGCAACTCATGGATCCACAAAAAACCCTTTTTCCCTTTTCATTCTTTCACTCACTTTTCCTTTTTAAATTTTTTTTTGATTGGTAAATGAAATTTGGGTAAGATGAAGATTTTAAATTTGTCTGGGGCTGGAGATAATGTTTGTTTTCACAACACTGTAGACTTATTTAAATAGAAATGATGAAATGAAATGCCCTGTAACACTTTATAAAAAATACATCGGGAAAGGGGGAAGGGGAAAGGGTTTTTGTTTTTACCTTTAGGCAAACAAAAAGTTTTTGGTCGACTCTTTCTCCTTTTAGTTTTCTCTGTGTTTTCCTCTCTCTCTTTCCCATCATGCTCATTGATTGCCCCAAAATTTTCCTTAAATATGGAAAGAAATGAAATAAATTTGGACAAAAGCCTGTTGCTGGTCACAGACCAATATCACCTGTAGTGGAGGGAAACCCTTTCCCCGCAACAGATCAGCAATTTCTCTTGAAACAGGCAGAAAATGAGGAAAGACAGAAAACAGCATTTCCTTTCTCGTTCTGGAGACTTGAAGTACCAGGTGATTTTTTCCCCCTTTTCAGCTCAATACAAACTGCAAACATTTTCCGGGGAAGGGGGGGGAAATTTGAGGAGGAACTCAAGGAAAAACAAAAAGAGAAAGAAAATTCCCCCCAAAAAAGATGGATAGACACTTTAATTTTCATAAGCCCAGTGGGTAGTTGGGGGGAACAGTCCATTGTGGGGGAAAAAAAGCTGTTGTGGAATCTACTTTTGTGAGTTTTTTATACTGTCTGCCTAAAAATGTCTTAGGTTTTATGATGTGTGTTTTTTGCCTTTTTCTGCAGCATGTTGTTAAAAATCTTTTCTTCCCGTTTTTGGTGGGGGTTTTTCCCCTAAGACAGTGATACCTGTGGTGAGGATGTTTCCAAAAAGCCCCTTGAAATTTTTGGGGAGGGGGGTTTACCCCCGCCTTCCTAGGGAATTGGTGAAATATAGTCTTTTTTTGAGCCTTTTTTTTACTGTGGCAACAGTGTTTTTTGGGCCAGTCAGGTTGGATGTGACATGGGGGCCCAGGAAATGTGGCGTAGTCTTTCACCCCAGTCCCCCTAATGATGAGGGGGGTTTCAGAGGGGGAACTTTTGGGTCTGGATCAGCACCCCTGGACAGAGACAGTGGGACCAGAGGGTCAGACATGGTTCCACTTGATGGTTTCACCAAGACACTGTTTTTTCCCGAGTGAAACCACAAGAACAAAGTGGTTGTATCTCCCAAAAACAGCTGATATTTTGGTTCATGTATGTGCAGAGAAAAGAGCAGGAAATAAACAGCTAAAAACAGAGTTAAATTTTAGCAGGCTGATGTGTGTGAGGGTTTTGTGTTTCCCACTGCAACATTCCCCATTTCCATTTCCCAAAACCCCATAAAACGATTTGCTAAAAGTACAAAGCAATCCATTATTAGGGAAAATGAAAAAAACGGGCACCATTCCGGGACTGAAAGTTCAGTCCCTTTTTATCAACCTCAAAAAAATCTGGAAAAGGTTTACAGACGAAAAGATCCCGGGTCTGAAATTCCCGTGTCTCACAACTTTATACAGACGTACTGGTGTCACTGCCTGTTTAGGGCCGGGGGGCAGGCAGAGTTGGGGGAAAAAGTGGGGCTGAAACGTGAGCTGGGAAATGGAGACTTTACGAGAGGAAACGGGCAGGCTTGCAAAGCTGAGGGCATAATCAAAAAAGTGACTGACTGATGGTTTTGAATCAAACACTTTAAAAATGTTACTAATGTTGGAAATTTTTTTAGTGTCCCTTTTTTTTTTTATTCACCAACGTTTTCAAAATGAATGGTGAATAAAGCAGCCAAAGGGTTTTCAGCACAGAGAAAAACAGGGGAAAAGGGCCCAAAAAAAAGACAATAGAAGTTAAACAGGGGAAAAAATAAAACAATATGACATATTACTGCTACTACTACTACAACTACTTCTACTACTACTAATAATTATAATAACAATCAAAAAACTGTTGTTTTTACATCTCCAGCTCCCGGGCTTTTGGGGCCCCCATCTGCCTGGTGATTTAACTCAAAAACCCACATCAGCACAAATTAATGAACAAATTTTGTAAAAAAACCAAACTGTTCTTTTACTTCAAAAAAAACAATGGAATCAAATCAAAAGAGTGAACAAATGAACGTGAAACATTAACACATCATGTCTAATTTCTTTTCTTTTTGTCAGCGTTTTTTAGAATGAGCCATGGATGGTTTTCCCTTTACCCCTTTTAACATCTGGGTCTGGTAGAAGGAGGGAGAAAGCAGCAGCCTTGTGGTCTTTAGCCTGCTCTAATGTTTGAGATGCTCATTACTACACTTTTTTTCCATGTAAAAACAACAACACACTGATTAACAGCTAAGAACATGTCTGTCACTTTTTTCTTAGAGAAAAGGAGAAAGAAATGAAGGGGGCAGGGGGTTGAAGAAGAGAAACATAAAAGGGGCGGGAACAATCACTGTTACTGACATTAACATTAACAGGCGCCTGTAAGTGCAAAGAAAAAAACTGCTCTCACTACTTTGCGAAATGCAGTCTTTATAGTTACTGCACTAATTTTTATCTCATCTGTGCCGAAAAAATTTAAATTTAAAGATGAATATTTTGAAGATTTTTTAGAATTTTTAAATTACAGTTTACCAAACTTTTATCCTTTTTTTGCTTTAAAATAAATGGGAATTTATTTTCCCAAAACAATTCAGGGGTCAGCTTTAGGGGGAACATGGGGAGGTATGAGAGGGGCAGGACCAAGGTCTGGGCCTTTTAGGGGGAAAACATTGTCCCTCTGACGACCCAAGGAAAAACAAACACTGATCTCCGGGGCCAAGAAGTTCAATCATATGAGGATGTGGTCTTCATTTAAACTGCAGGATACTGGTCTCGTTTTATTAGTTCATTTTTTTTTTGGCCCATTCTGCAAAAAATCAGAGGAAAATGTGAGTCCCAAAACCCCAAATACACTCCCCCAGGGACAGGTAGAGGTAAACGTCCATCTCATTTCTATTATCAGGTGATTTAATGACTTTCTCCATTTGAGCAGTCATCATTTAACATCTGCTGCTTCAACAGCACAGTGTCAGGTGTTTTACCTTAACAGGTGAAGCAATTTCTGTAATCAACAACAAAAGCTTGACAAAGAGGATATTTTGTTTTCCCCAAATTTTAAAGGGTGCAACAAAACACCCACAAATTTAAAGCCCTTTAAATGCGGGTTCCCCAAAATTTTGAATTTTCAGTAACAGTGTCATTATTCTGTGAAGTTCCATTAATATCTGTTCTTGAAGAACTTGTATTTGGAGGGTTTTTGTGGGGGGAAAAGTCCTTTTTTGTGGACTGGGGAACCATTTTTCCAACAGCCCGCGACAAACAAACTCATCAAGTCCTTCATCCCACAGCTCTGAAAAATCCATCAGTACCATGACTCTGACCTTTTCTCAACTAAAAAAGACATTTTTACTGTGCATCTCTGGGGCTCAATTTTTCAGCTGCTGAAATTGTTGTGTTTAGGTTTTGCAGTGTGTTAAAAAATCCCTCTATCTTCACCCCCCCTCACCCTTCTGTGCTTTACCCATCTTGGGGACTTCCCGTGAGGGAAAATTTCCCTTTTTTGGTTTCCCTTTTCAGCACTTGTTGCTGCCTTTTTGTGCCCTCTCTGCCTTATTGTTGGGCCCCGGATAATCCCAGCTTTGCATGCATGTGTTGGGGGGGCTTTAGAGGCACTGGAAAGTTTTCTTAAAAAACCCCAAACGAAAAAAGCCAGATTCCATTAAAAACAAAATTTGGTTAGGCGTGGTTGTTGGGAGGGGGTTGTGGTAAGGAGGAAAAAAAATCCATTAGACATCAGGCCCGCAAAAACCCGGAAAAAAATAGTGTACACCAATCAAATGGAAGGAATTAGAAAGGGGGATACCCCGTTACCCGAAACCCGTCCTTTAACCTGGTCAACAATCTGCCACTGGTCATTTTAAAAGGCCATATGCCCTTCTTTTTTATGTAAGATGGGTGGGGCTAAATTTTTTTGACATGGAGAATCGGGAAAAAAAAAACTAATGAAAGGGAAAAAGGGATGTGGTCAGACATGTCCCTTGGTTTTAAAAAACCCACAATTTCAATATAAAAAAAGTGATGCAAAGATGGTAAAAGTTTATCAGTCATTTTCTGGAATTTCTCCAAACTTTTTAATTCTGTATTAAAAAATGGATTCAGCTTTCTGGTCTCCTGTGCTTTTTAAAATTTCCTCTTTGAAAAAAAGAGTTGAACACTTTAATGAAGAGTAAAACAGTAAAAGGGGTGGGGACTCGGCCCCACTTGGGCTCAGCTTCAAATGGCCTTCAGTCTACAGCCTGGGCCCGAAAACCACACCGGAAACAGCAAAAGGGGGCTAAAGGACGACTTTTTCCACCTGCCCCCATCAAACATTATCATTACCGGGTCTTAAACTGGGGAAAAAATAAACAGAAAAAGTTTGGTTTTCCCGGGAAACATCAAACCCTCATACAGATTAAATGATCAAATAAACCATGAGATCTCAAAGTACAAACTATAAAAAAAACCAAATGTCTGGTGAAAAAGTAGAGCAACCAAAAAAAAGTGATCTGGGGGTTTCCCCTTTTGTTTCCCCCTTGTCCTTGTAACAGCAGTGGGTCCTCCCTTCCTTGTCAATAATTGTGCAGAAATTCAGTCTTCTTTTTTCCCCAAATCACGAGCAAACCTGTCCAGTCCAACTGTTTCTGCCCTGTTTGGGCCCAAACCCCCCCCTTTGCCCTGAAAATGTGACATCAACTGATAGAATGGAAACATAAAGGACAAAACAAACACACCACACCCCCATTTGGTAATTAAAAGTTTACCCTTCAACCTAAATGGCAAGATTGGAAACCTAAAAGGCAAACACCACTCCACACACAAAGGGTTTATTAAATTTGGAACCCCCTCCAAGGGGAAGGCCAAACTCAGGCCCTTCTAAAACCCTTTTCCCCCCCCGAATTATTAAATTTAACCAACCAAATTTTACCCAAATTTTAAAAAATTTTTGGGAAACAAAAAAATCAAAAAGAATCAAATTCCCCACCCTTTCTTTTTACCCTTTTTTTAAAATTCCCCTTAAAAATTTTAAAAAACCAAATTCTAAATTTATTTTAAACCCCAAATTTTGAAAATATTTGGATTAACAATCAAAGGGGGCAAATTAGGGAATCAAAAGTTTCAATCCCTTTTTGTTTCTTTTTGCCACTTTTTTCATTCCAAAATTATTAAACATACAAAACATTTTTTTTTAAAATTCATGTAACAAAAGAATTTTTTTCACAAAAAGTAGGGGAAAACAAAACCAAGGGTCCCAACCCTTCAAGATTTTTTGGAAAAATAAAAGAAAAGGGGAAGTTCAATTTTCCCAAGTGTTTTTTTTTTACATTCACCCAAATTTTAAAAAATACAAACAAAAATTTTTCCCTTTTTTAAAAAATGAACACCCCTTTTTTTAAATTTTTCTGCCTTTCAACCAAAAATTGCTTTTTAAACTTTAAAAACTCCTATTAAACAGGTGCATATCACCTTTTTGGCTATTATTTATAAAAAGGAAAAATTGGGTTTCTTTCATTTATTTTTAAAACTTGGTTTTTTTTACAAAAATCAACTCACAAAAATAAAATAAAAAACAAAATTTTCAACTTTTATCAAAATTTTAAAAAAAAACTCCCTTTGCTAAATTCCCCGCCCTTCAACAAAATTTAATCTTTGGGTCAAAAAATCCCTTTAAACAAGACAGTTTCAATCAAAATTTTTTTTTTTCTCCTCCCGTCCATCCACAAAACCCAAACCCCTTGGTTTTTTATTTAATTTTTAAAAGGGGCCCAAAACCCTTAAAAAAACAAAACTCAACTTCACCTGAAAAGGCCCGGAAAATTAAAGCCAAGTTGGCTATGTTCCCCTTTTTTTTAAAGTGCCCCCGGTTTTAAAAACAAAACTTCCAAAACAATTTTTTAAAAATACTAAATTTTTTTTAGTTCCATTTAATCCCTTAACAAATGGGAAAAAAATAACCCAAAACCCCAAAACACTTCTTCCCCAACCAAAATTATTTTTTAACTTTTACTTTAAAAAATGGCCCTTAAAAAAAAATTAACCAAAGGGTTTAATTAAAAAAATGGAAAAACTGCCTTTAAAAAAAGGGGGCAATAACCAACCCCGGTTAAACCCTTGTTATGAATTTAAACTTGAGGTTAAAATAACCTTTAAAGCAACTTTTAACCCAAAAACTTCCCTTTTCAACAAATTTAACCCCCCTTTTTTTAACTTTTTCCAAAATACAAATTTTAAAACCCCCATGAAATTTATTTTTTTTCCCTACTTTCCCCAAAGAAAACCCATTTTTTTTTAAAAAAAAAACCCCCATAAGGGAGGGGAAAAAATTTTAAAAACCCAAAACCCAAATTTTACTTACCCTTTTAAAAAACCTCAAAGCCCTGAGTGTTTTCCCTTGTGATTTTCTTTTAATTGGCATTTAAAATTTTTTTTGATTAAAGGGTTGGGTGCTTTGTCACAAAAGGACCCTTTTTTAAAAAAACTAAAAACCTTTTTTGTTTACCCAGTTTGGAAAACCCTTTTGAAAAAATTTTCACCATTCACATGGGAAGGGCACCACCAAACAACTTAATTTTAACAAAGAAACCCCCTTACCCGGAAACTTTCATTATTTAAAAAAGAAGGGACCAGATACCCGGCCCCCCCAAATTTTCCCAAAAATTCTTTATCGGGCCAAAAAATCGGAAAAAACACCTAAAAACAAACACCATGGGGAGCCCCTTCCCTGTTTAAATAAATATTTTTTAAAATTTGTTTTTTTTACCCTATTAAACCCAAAGCCCCGCTTTGAGGGGTTTTCCCTTTTGGCAAACATGGGTTTTTTGAGGGGTTATTTTCCAATTTTAAAAAGGGTTTTTTTTGGTTTGAGTTTGGGTTAAAGGGGCTAGGGAATCTTATGTTCCCAAAAAGTTTTCTTTTTAAAAAGATATAAAAAACCCAGTTGTTTTGGAAAATTTACTTGGTTGGGTAGGTTTTGTCCCTTTTTTGCCTTTGGATTTTTTCCCAAAAATTTTCGGGTTTTCACCAAGGCTTTCAAAGGGGGTGGAACAAAAGAGAGAAAATTTCCCAAAAAACAAAAAAAAGAAACCCCTTGGGCTGGAAAAAGGGGAATTTTTTTATATTTGGAAGAAAGGGGGGATTTTAGGAAAATTTCCACAAAAATTTTGAAGGGAAGGGGAATTTTTCCCGGCAAGGCCCGGAGGAAAAACAGGAAAATTAGATCAAAAAAACCAAAGGTTTTAGAAGTGAAATGGGTTTTGAGTTATTTTGTTTGGGGTTTTTGTTTATTTTGGCCGAGAGATTTTTTGGGAAAATTTGGGGCGACATAATTTCCCCCTGCCCAAAAAAATTTGGGGTTTTGTTTAATTTCAGGAACTTTTTGGTTTTTTAAAATTTCTCTGGCATAATTTAATTTGTTTTTTTGGCCCCAAAAATTTTTGGGGAAAAAAAAACGGGGGGGGTTTTTTTTTTTTTAAAAATTTTTAAAAATTTTTGGGGAAAAAATTCCCCCCTTTTTTTTTTAAAAAATTTTTTAAAAAAAAAATTTTAAATTTTTAAAAAAATTCAAAATTTTTTTTTAAAAATTTTTTTTAAAAAAAAAAATTTTTTTAAAAAAAAGGGGGGGGGGGTTTTTTTAAAAAAAAAAATTTTTTAAAAAAAAAATTTTTAACTTTTTTTTTTTTAAAAAAAAAATTTTTTTTTTAAAAAAAAATTTTTTTTAAAAAGGGGGGGCCCCCCCCAAAAAAAAAAAAAAAACCCCTTTTTAAAAAGGGGGGGTTTTTTTTTTGGGGGGTTTTTTCCCCCCTTTTTTTAAAAAAAGGGGGGGGGAAAAAAAAAAAAGGGGGAAAAAATTTTTTAAAAAAAAAAAAAGGTTTTTTTTGGGTTTAAAAAAATTTTTTAAAAAAAAACCCCAAAAAAATTTTTTTTTAAAAAAAAAAACCCCCAAAAAATTTTTTTTAAAAAAAAAAACCCAAAAAATAAAGGGGAAAAAAATTTGGAAAAAAAAAATTAAAAACCCCGGATTTTTGGGGCCCCCCCCTTTTTTTTAAAAAAAAAACCCCTTTTTTTTTTTTTTAAAAAAAACCCCCTTTTAAAAAAAAAAAATTTTTTTTTTTTGGGGGGGGGCCAAAAAAAAAAGGGGGAAAAAGGTTTTAATTTTTTAAAAAATTTTGGGAAAAAAAAAAACCCCCCCCCCCCCTTTTTTTTAAAAAAATTAATTTTTTTTTTTGGGGGGTTAAAAAAAATTTTTTTTTAAAAAATTTTTAAAAATTTTTTAAAAAAAAATTTTTTTGGGGGGAAAAAAAAACCCCCCAAAAAAAAAAAAAAAAAATTAAAAAAAAAGGGGGGGAATTTAAAGGCCCGGGGTTTAAAAAAAAAAAATTTTTTTAAAACCCCTTTTTAAAAAAATTTTTTCCCCCCCTTTTTTTTTTCCCCTTTAAAAAAAAAAAAAAAATTCCAAATTTTTAAAAAACCCCTTTTTAAAAAAATAAAAATTTTTTGGTTTTGGGGGGGAAAAAAAAAAAAAAAAACCCCCCAAAAAAACCAAAAAAAAAAAAAAAATTTTTTAAATTAAAAAAAAAAAAAAATTTTTTTTTTTTAAAAAAAAAAAAATTTTTTAAAATTTTTTGGGAAAAAATTTTTAAAAAAATTTTTTTTAAAAAAAAATTTCCAAAAAAAAAGGGGGCCCTTTTTTTTTTAAAAAAATTTTAAAAAAAAAAAAAAAAAAATTTTTTAAAAAAAACCCCTTTAAAATTTTTTTTTTAAAATTTTTTAAAAAAAAAAAAAAAAAAATTTTTTTTTTTTTTTTCCATTTTTTTTTTTCCCCCCGGGGAAAAACCCCCCAAAAAAGGGAAAATTTTTTTTAAAAAAAATTTTTTTTTTTTTTTTTAAAAAATTAAAAAACCCCCCCGGGGGGGAAAGGGGAAAAAAACCCCAAAAAAAAATTTTAAAAAAGGTTTTTTTTTGGGGGGGGAAAAAAAAAAATTTTTTTTTTTTTTAAAATTTTTGGGGGGAAAAAAAAAAAAAAAAAAAAAAAGAAATTTTTTTAAAAAAAAAAAAAATTTTAAAAATTTTAAAAAACCCCCCCCATTAATTTTTTTTTAAAAAATTTTAAAAATTTTTCTTTAAAAAACAAAAAATTTTTAAAAAAAAAAAAAATTTTCTTTTTTTTTTAAAATTTTAAAATTTGGGTTTTTTTTTTTTTTTTAAAAAAAAAAGGGGGGAAAAAAGGGTTTTTTTGGGGGGGGGAAAAAAAAACCTTTTTAAAAAAAAAAAAAAATTTTTTTTTAAAAAAAAAAAAAAAATTTTTTTTAAAAAAAAAAAAAAAAAAAAATTTTTTTAAAAAAAAAAAAAGGGTTTTTCCTTTTAAATTTTAAAAAAAAAAAATTTTTTTCTTTTGGGGGAAAAAAAAAAAAGGGGAAAAATTTTTTAAAAAATTTTTTTTTTTTCCCCAAAAAAAATTTTCCGGGGAAAAAAAAAACCCCGGGGGCCCCAAAAAAATTTTTTTTGGGAAAAAATTTTTTAAAAATTTTAAAAAAACCCCCTTTTTTTTTAAAAAAATTTTTTTTTTTTAAAAAAAAAAAAAAAAAAAAAAAAAAACCCCCTTTTTAAAAATTTTTTTTTTTTTTTTGGGGGGTTTTTTTTTTTTTTTTGGGACCCTTTTTAAAAGGGGAACCCCGGGGGGGGTTTTAAATTTTTTTTTTTTAATTTAAAAAAAATTTTTTTTTTTTTTTTTTTCCCCCCCCCCCCAAAAATTTAAAACCCCCAAAAAAAATTTTCCCCTTTTTTAAAAAGGGGGTTTAAAAAAAAATTTTTTTTAATTTTAAAAAAAAGGGGGAAAAATTTTTTTGGGAAAAAGGGGGAAAAAAAAAGGGTTGGTTTTTAATGGCCCCCTTAAAAAAAAAAAAAATTTTTTTAAAAAAAAAAAATTTTTCCCCTTTTTTTTTTAAAAAGGGGAAAAAACCCCCCCCTTTTTTTTTTAAAGGGGAAAAATTTTACTATAAAGTGTATATTGGACATGAAGAACAGATAAATGAGTGACTACGTCTTACAGTCTCTTTTCCATAAACTGAAATGTCTCAAAATACAGAAAGCATTCTGTATAAATACCACAAAACACATCTGGCACAATAATAACAATAATTCAAATGTGTGTTAGTATGGGACCATCATCCTCAACCTGTGCTCTGGGTGTGTTGGCGATCAACTGGGAATATGGTTGGGCTCAAACACTCATACGTCTGTGGCTCACTGCAGGAACAGGACAGTGACCTGCAATGGATCTCAGAGTAGTTTTGGTGTGTCGGTATGACCTGATGGAGTTTCCTTATTTGAAGGGTACAGATTTTAGTGGTAGAGAAGGGAGCGATCAATGTGGCTGCATGTCCTTCAGTAATGATAGGAGCTTGAGTGCTGGAGGCTTCTGCAACCATCTCATGGAAAAATATTCCCATTCTGATGTCATTCCCCCAGCAGTATAAGGCTGTCTGCAGTCCTTTTTCAGCCAGCCTCCTATGCCATCTGGTGCTTCCTTCCCATGTGAGGTGGGGAAGAAGTTCAGGTTGTTCTCTTGAAACCTAGAGTTGGAGGGACACTGCAGAGGAGAGAAAGCGTTATTCTTGTTTTTGTATTTACTTTAACAGGGCTATCTGACCAAAAGTGAATTGTATCAACTTTTGAAACTTTTCAACAAATATCTTTCAGGACTGGTTCCCATGTGAGTCCAAATGGCAAGGTATGCATCTTGTCACTTGGATTCTGATTCTGTGCAAAAGCCTGTCTTCTGTTCTTTTTGTATAGTACATGCCAAGTGTGGAGTTGAGACTGTGGGAGGGTTCTGACCAAAAGTGGCATGACTGCACCTCAGAACTATGCTTTTCATCTCCACCCCCTCAGAAAAGTCCACATGCACAATTACTGTGCTATCATTGCACTCTCGATTATGCTCCTATACTCTCTGGTCTGGTTCTGAACTAAGCACGTGTGTTGTTGTTTCTGTCTTTAGTTTGTCTTCGTATTGTTTTAGAAGCTCTCTCCCAGCATGCCACTGTGTATCCACAAGATCTTGTGTTGAAGTGCATGGTTCACCTCTGTGATAGAACATGGATCAGGAGAGAAACCTCAGACCACACAAGGACTGAACGACAGTGACT